>JADNRX010000381.1:0-50982 GCA_015501595.1 Hymenopellis radicata
TTCTTGGGACTCTTCGTCGTCGTCGCTGGACAAGATGACCTCGGGTTTCTTGCGTTTCGGAGCGGGTTTGGTGTCATCTGCAATTCGGCTTTAGAGCGATATATTGGAGATAATAGGACAAGTACCCTTTGGGCGAGGCTTGGCCTTCTTTGCCGCTGGTTCCTCCTCGTCGCTGGACACAAGCACTGCCTTCGACCTCTTAGCCGCCGTCTTGGGAAGCGGAGATGGCGCGTCGTCGTCATCGTCGCCTAAAACATGTCAATAGTATTGGCGCCGGTGCAGTGACAGACGCACTGATGTCGATAACTTTCCTCGCCTTGGACGCTGCCTTTTTCTTCGGTGGCGTGTCGTGGTCATTGTCGTCCACAGCCTTGCGCTTGAGACTCGACCCGCCATTCGTCTTCTGGCTCTGCTGCTGCAGACTTTCAGTAAAAAAAGGCGCTGGCGAACAGGAGAACGTACAGAGGGCTTCGCCTGCGACGACGAGCTGGCCTTGGTTTGACTGCTGCCACCGAAAAAGGCGCGGATATCGACCCCGCCGGGCGCCGCCGCTTTCTTCGACTTCGAGCTCATCGTGGTCGCTGACTGAGATCGTCGTTGCAATGACGCGTGAAATAACAGACACGTGCCGTCACTGTCACGTTCCTGACTCGCTGTGTTTCAACTGTTTGAAGTTTGAACGCGTAAGAACGCGTACGCCTTCTCCATGGACGTACTTAGCAAGAAGACGAAGAGCCCTGGAGATGTCGGCGAGAAATCGAAAGAGCCTGAGAAAAAAAGTCTGACCCGCCGCCATCCGTTCCATTCTTCCATTTATTTCGGTATGCTCCCATGCAGACTGCTGAAAGTTGTACGCTGACCTCTTCCTGTAGCTTTACTACTATGTGGACTGAGTTAATACTGAATGGAATTGGGATTATGCGGCCAGCTCAGCGTAGCCTTTGATGACGCTACTGTTCGGGAGGCTCTCTCAAGACTTTGTCATCTTCTCCACCATCGTTGCCTCCCGAGCTCGGACCCAGCTACTTTGAAGGCAGCGGGCGACGTGTTCCTCATTGCCGCAAGTCTCAACGCAACTGTATATTGGTACGTCAGTGTCATAGTATGTCAATGAAGGTTTTGAACGATGTACGACAGACATTGGGCTCTTATCGTTTGGTCAGATGACGATCTCGCAAGCCCTGGGTGGCATGGTCAGATGCAGGACAAGCTGCGTGTTTCGTGTGAGCAGTACTTGCGTGGGGAGTGTGCGAAGAGCAGGAAGGCGTGGATATTGCAGAAGAGGATGTCGATGGTAGACTCGAGGGGTCGGGAGATACCCATCATGGAGTTCCGCGATTACCTGCGCGTCCCGAAGATGGAGCACCGTGTGGCGTTGACACGGCTCATCTGCTCAGATCATGACCTTGCGGTCGAGGTTTTACGCCGGGGCGATGGCCAGAGGAGGAAGAAGATCCCGCGCGAATGGAGGCTGTGTCGTTTCTGTACGGCGGCGGTAGAGGCGGAAAGTCATGCGCTGTTAGCGTGCACGGGGCATGCGGACTTGGTGGAGTTGCGACGAGTGTTCTGGGCTGATGTTCAGAGGGAGTACAGTGGGGTCTGGCAGAAGCTGAGCAATGGTGGTTATCATGGAGAGGATGACGACTCTCTGATGGTGCTGGTGACGAGCACCGTTGTTCACCAGCGTTTCGCGCGGTTTGTGTTTGATGTCCTTGCGGTGTATGCGACAAGCACGCACCTGAGTTGTTTGCAGAGTTCCCAGACCTTCCGGATGGTGAGGTTGAGGATGATGGGGAGTCGTTCGAGCCGTGAGTGGGTGGTGTGGGTCATTAGATAGCTGGTATTGTCAAGTTCGTCTACGCTATGTACAGGGTCGGCATGTAGTTAAACACGGCTGTCTGCGTGCAGTGTTAGGGTCTTGGGCTCGGGTTCCCATGAGGTTCGCCTTGACACGCCCTTCTATATGAACGTTAACGTTCATATAACGTTCATATATCATAACCCACCATTGTCCTGAGACGCGAGAGTCGCAAGCGGCGTTCAAACCGTCAACGGCTCTGGTGCTCCGCAACGCGTGACCGGACACACGCGTGGTGCGGAACTCGGCGATTGCCCAACAATCGCTGAGATGTCATTCTTCTTCTTCTTCATTACTCTGAGGTTCTATGCCTATGTCGTTATTTGGTCAGGATAGCATCAATTCAATATAACTACAGAATCTACACTCTTGATATTCGAAGCAAACTTCCAAAGAAATCTCTGATACTCATCCAAGCCGTAACACCCTGCAAAGAAACCGTTCACAAGTCAGAGGTGGTATTTGACCTGCCGAGGACTCTGTCTCGCTCGCTGTCACTGCCGTTGCAGGAAGTGAAATAGGCTGTCTGTGTCGCTCACAATATTGTTGCAAGCCTGTGGATATCAGCTTCGTCGTGCATACTACATGGAACACGTACCACGGATATGGCTTTCAACTTCCACATTGCCATAATCTGCACCATCTGCCACATGCCCTCCTATGCACTTGGTGAAGCTACTGATATATTCCTCTGTGCAACAGTTCAAAGTCGAATCCGAGCAGTGAGTCTAATCGAGAAGATCAGACCCCAGCCACACGAAAAAAAAAACGGAAATGGTATACCTCGGTGGCGTGCTCAAAGTCTTGACACCGCCATTCCGCAAAATAGTCTATCTCACGTTCGATAGCTACTACTGGTTGCGCACGAGTAGCATCAAGGATAATCGCAAACCATAAAGCGATAGGTGCTTGGTCATGGCGACACGAGGGAAACAATTCCACGCATGCACATATCACCGCATACTATATAGGCGTCGCGAGCCTCGATTCTTCCAAAGACCTTTTCGATATGGCCCCACCATTACAGGACAAGCGGTGCGTTCCATTCCCCGTAGCATAGCAAAGTTCGAAGATGGAACATAGAAACCCGATCTGATGCAGATAGGAGGGAACGCAATATAGAGAGCCGACTCTCGCAAACAAGATGTAAGATGTATTCGACTCCAAGTGTAGCTAAAATTAACTGTAACCGTGCATGAGCGTCTTCTTCCACGACAGGAACGAGTAACCGACTCACCTAAATAAACAGTACACCCCCACAACCACTCCCATCACAACGCCCCACATAGGAACATATGTCAGAACCCCAGCGCTGATAACAAACACCATCAGACGTCGCCGACTCAAAGGAAGATTCAACCCCATCAGCATTACCACTCTTCAGAGTCAACGAAGCCGTGAGGAGAGATACATCGAAAGACGTCCGAAACGCCGCTGCGGCATGAAGTGTCGAGGAAAATCTAGGTCGAACAAACATCCGTCGAAAGCTACCACGTCCAGTTCACGACAGCCGACAAGTATGGTACCGTTCATTGCGGCCATACGGCAGTACCAGACCGTCGCGAGCGTGAAAATGTGACGGCTCGACGGTGGAGAATATAAGAGCTAGAAGCAAAGCAGAGCCAATGATAGGCTCATGATTCATGTCTGTTCAGACCCATGTCCATATATGGACATGGGTCAGGGGTCAATGGCAGACTTAACTGGTCAGCCATCGACGCGTCAGAGTAGAGGGTGTCAGTTCGATTCTCGCTCGGGCGGACGTGAAATGGTCACCCGTAATTCTATTATATTTTGTTCATCACCAATGACCACGACGAATACAGCGTGTTTTGACCCCCGCACCTTAATGACCGATACTCAAAAAATAAGATCATCACCGTGGATCAAGATCCTCCACCTCCAGGCTACAAGTACAAGACTGGTCGACTCGTCAAATCTGGCTGGCGCGGCAGAGCGAGACGTGGCTCTGGCAGTAGGGGTGCAACAGCGTCTGCAGCATCTACTCAGGCATTGTATGAGCAGTGTCACATATAAGTACCCCTGCAATAGGCTCTCATGACTGATTGATAGAACTAACATCAGAACTCGACTTGAATCCAGCTCGGTGGTCCGTACTACTATTCATCAGGACGGTCTCCGCAATATCATCCGCATTATGGCCCGTCACTATATGATCCACACCGAGCATCGCCGCACCTCGATCGAGCGCCTGCCGCCGAAACACGCCGCAGAACGTGCAGTTGTTCTTGTGCCCGACCTCAGTGACGATCGCGTCCATCTCGTCATACGAGAGAATCTTGAGCGGCATGTCGTATTGCTCTTGATTGCGCTTGACAGTCTTGAGCGAGTCGTCCCGGTACCCCGTGATGCCCTCGTCGATGGATAGCAGGAATAGATCCAAGCCGTAGTTGTACCGCTCGTTGAGGGCTCATATGCTAGGACGGTTGAATCTGCCGTTACATGGATCAGGCGTACTAAAGGGAAGAACGAGCGTAGTAGATAGATAACACCCACATGAACAAGGAAAAATTGTCGAGCATAGATGACTGATCCATGGCTGAATTCCTCCTGCAGTTGCTTGAGAAACGCGCTAACTTGAACCTGTGATGCGACTTCATTCCGGGATGTTGCGCATCTTGGGTTGGATAGCTCCCGCAGCGAACCCGATGCCTTGATACAACCAAACGCAGACCAATCTGATGCCGCGACGCTCGTGCTTGAATGGGAGAAGCGGCGGGGGAAGAGAGCAGCAACGACAGCCTCGCCGGTCAGGCAAAATTCTGGCAGGCACTGGTGTGACGTTCGACAACTGAAAGGAACACACGGAGAACCGCCTGTGGCCGCGAGAGAGTGGAGGCAGGCACTGAAATGTTGCCTTGCCGTGGGGCTTCTGGGTTAAAATTAATCTAAATGGTTGCTAGAAATGTGCTGAAGATGAGGGGGAAGAAACGACATATGAAAGACTTTTACGCGGGTGGTAGGTAGGACTATCTCCATGATGAGAAGGCCGTCCAGTCGGGACAGCACAATTCAGATCTGCATGTCGCGGCTTCGCCTCGCAAATTTGAAGCTGGAAAGGGTATTGCGCGCGTCGCCGACAAGGCATCAAATCCAGACGCGTCCGGAGTGCCGTTTGGTGTAACAGATGTTCAAATCTTCAGCAAAGCAAACAGAAATGATCGAAAAACGAGCCTCAAGAAGTTTTCAACTCCCACAGAACGTAGAAGTCGCGTTGAAGGAGGGTTGCAGTCAAAGTAGGAGATCACGGCTCCGCGGCAAGATGGAATCTAATCGAACGATAAAGAACTTGAAAATGATTGGCTGTGTCCCAAGCCCAAATGGAGACGTATCTCCGAAAGGACATGGGCTTGAAAGCCGATGCCCCAGCCAACCGGTTACTTGAATTCAAGATGAATTCAAGACGCGAATTACGGATTGTGAGCGTTATGGAGCAAATGGAATCAATTCTTTGGGTCAATACATGCAGAAGATTGTACATAATCCTCTCCCTTTTCCCTCTTTTTCTTCCTCTTTCTACAACTTGAAAAACTTGAAAAACCCGCCGTCTGAACAGACATGGGTCATAGGCCCAATGATATACCAAGTCGTCCGACCGTACGCGTGAATGAACAAGCACTTCCAAGGTCGATGCTCCCAATGTCCCGACAAGTCCGAGGTGGTGATGGTGGTGGATAACCCCTCGTCCTGTGGATAAGATGACAGGTTTTCGGACTACGTGGGTGCTCATCCCCCACGTGCCCAGGCACCTGTGCTGTGCATTACACGACAGAGGAGTAGAGGCGAAAATCCAGCACAGCTCACGTCGTGCATCCCCATCATGAAGCAAGGCAGGGCAAGGTCAGTGTTGATCATCAGGTATCAAAGGACCCGTGTTATACCGCAAAGAGGTTGTCGCAAAAGTACAATTTTTTCAGAGGGTGTGGAAGTCCCGACATCACTCTGTATTTCTGGCGCGTAGTCAGATCGGGGCATGCCGCCTTCCCATTCCATGAAGGACACGATGTTCTCATTTCTCTAAATGCACTACCATTTGGATGCGCCTCCAGTCTTGAAAGAAGTCAGTGATTGACTTACACAGGATTAAAAAGTCGGGAATGTATATACCTCTATTGCAGTCATCTCGTCCGCGCTCAACTCCCGCATCCAGAACCGCTTTGGTGCCTCCCAGAATTCGCTAAATATCGCGGGTCCCGAAGGCTCTGGTGCTGGAGGGGATTTGGAGAAGCCAGCGGATAGAGGAACGCCTGCAGGATGGGCGTGTGGTGTGGATGGACCGGAGGGCCATGTTCTCTTTCCAATGAATCTAATGAGGGGGGTATACCCTAGACGCGCAGACGGGTGCATAGTCTATGATGGCAGTAAACGGAAGAGGATTGATGAGCGGTGGCTGTGCCGGTTGGATGCGGCCCGATTGCGCGTGCTCATCCAAACCTTAACCACAGTCAACTTCACGACTTGACTTGAATCCACCTCATCTGGGCAGCATCGTACTTGTATTCTCTTCCGTGACAATTTAAATCTAGCTATATTTCACGGGAGTCTGACTAGACGCGTTCCTCGCATTTGCAGACAAATGGCAATATGCCAGATGTACCCGCCACAATCCAATTCCCATTGGCAACAGTGCCGTCACCAGGATATGGGAAATGCGGCGCTATCCAGACCACGCCTGCGGCGCATTTTCAAACCTATTCTGGCACAAAGGTGCGCCTTCATCATTCCCAACTTTGCCCGTTTTTGGATAGACAATAAAATCTTCGTGAAAGATCAGAAAACCGCGCTTAAGTTTTTTGTTCCAAGTTCAGGAATGCTGTACTGTGGGTTTTCTTCACCCCCCGAATCACTGTTATCTCATCTACGAATACAATAACAGACGAATGCGGTAGTTCATCAGGAAAACAGTCAACACGTCTTTTAGGTCTTTTAGGTCTTGCCGCAAGACCTAAAAGACCTAAAAGACGCGAAAGACACGAAATCTTGCACAGGCCAGGTCAAAAATCTTGTCAGGACTTTTTTCATCTTTTACAAGACAATCCGAGTCTTCGACAAGACCGTTACAACACGTCTTTTCGGCGTCTTGCCATCGTTTTCGAGCTCAACTGGGCTGATCCCACAATGAAATGACATGAAAAGGAATATATTGAGCATGTATACTAAAACACTGGGTGTACGGATAGGGTACTAGTATCTACACTACAAATCCCCATCCCCTTGTTACACGGCGAGACGCACAGAAATCTTTCGCCTTATCCCGAATCAAGGCGGCGATCCATGATCGCCGTTCACCGGCACCATACATCTTCGGCCCACCCAGCTATAGTCAAAAAAAGTAAGAAAATGTCATACTGGGAATGATGAGACGACGTACCGTGGTGGAGGTGAATGTACAAACATCGGAGAGACTGTCAACAAAGCAGTCAAAAGAGCAATGAAGAAATACACACATTGCATCCAGGGTGCGGAAATAAATCATAGAGAGCGACTGTAGACTGGGTTAGGAGACGCGGGCAAGGGAGAAAGAGGAAACGCACCAATGGCAACCCTCATCACTACCTACTATCTCTACTCTTTAACAGAAATGACGCCCGGTCCACGTTTGGTACTGGTCAATACGGAGGTTGTCGGTATTTGGGAATGCGCTGTCGCGTCGGCGGGTACGGCTGTCTCTTCATCCAGGTCTGTGCCGACACGGGCATTGAACGAGTCCCGCGCTGCGAGGCATAAGGCTCGAGGACGACATGCTGCAGAACGGCGATGATGGTGAGCGCGCCGTATTTGGCAATGAGCGAGGACTTACTTTAGCAGATGAACGTGGACGGGGGGCAGTGGTGGTGAGACAGAGTCGTGTCCTCGTCCAAATTTGCACTCCGTCGCACGAATGGGCTGATGGCGTCGGCATCAGAGGCGTCTTGAGTAGTCTGGGTGTAGTGGAGGGAAGGAAATGAGGAGAGGAACAGCGGACTGGCGAAAAAAAGAAAACCGAACATGCACGTGGTCCGATTGCGTGCTTTGTGCGCACGGACCACCCAATCGAGTTCCATTTTCCTCTACAAGTCCACGATCTTTGCTTCACCTGAGACCACCACGCTCTTGATGAGCTCGACTCCATTTCCGTCGACGTGGACGACGACATTACTCCACCGCGGACGACACACCTTCTCAAACAGTTCATACTCTGCAGCTCCCCTAGGCTACGAGCCATCTCCTCCCAAGATTTATTGGCATTCCCACTGTGTATACGACTCCCAGACGTCTATTCCTCTTGTCCGGCATCTAGAACACGGGCGACGACCACAGGGAGCATTCCCGACTGAGCGACCTTCGCTACGGAGATCAGAGCTCGACAATAAGTGGTGCGGACAATCGTCTTGACGAAGCTGCGTGTTATCCATGATATGATCGCTGACTCGGATGTGCTGTAGGACAACGAAAGACTCCGATACCTTGAAGTGCCTGTGAGTCACCTATTTGATACTACTGTTGCTACGCTTATCTGGATGTTAGCCATGACCTGACGGAAGCGACGAGAGCAATGGCCAAGTGGGGGTCTGAAGATTCAAAGAAACCGGCTCCGCAGCAATCATCGCTCGTGCGTTCGCATTATTTCTATGAGATGCTCAAATTCTCATGCATATCCGTAGCCACCAACAGACATCCCTTCAGAAGACGTCGCATGATTTCCAAATGTCCCTCGCCTTCCAGCGTGCTCAACAAGTCAGCGCAGAACGCCAACGGAGCGTCGTGGAAGGTGTCAAGCTGTGAAAGATTTACCTCATCCCGCACGACAGATCACAGACGACGAAGCCCACAAGGACCATGGCAGCGCCCTCGGAATATGAGCGCGGTCGTCCTCGCCACTCCCGTCTGCCATAGTGGCCATCGCGCCCCTCACTAACGGACTCATGTTCGCGCTGTAACCGCCGCTGACGAGTGCAGCCTCCAGGATGTACCCGATGATGACCACGGCTCAGCACCCATCATACGCCGCCCCGAAGGACTTGTACCTCGAGATACGTCGGCGACCATGCCCTTGACCCCGCCATTGACTGGCGCTTCAGTGAGCGTCGGGCTCTATCCAGTACGAGTACTCTAACCCTCGGTCCGGCAAATGTCCAGTCCGCGTACGCTCAGTTTCTCGTCATAAGACTGTAGTGACTTGAATATAACTTATGTTTTCTTAAATTTGTGAACCTTTGGCAAGAACAAAATAAGACAGCAAGAATAAGAACAGCTGGTAAGCCACAAGATGGCAAGCAAAAGACTAGAAAGATGCCGGTCTGCAAGAGCAAGACCAAAAAGATTCGCACTGCAAGACTAAGACTCGGCAAGACCGGCTGCGCAAGACCAAGACGTACAAGATGTGTTAGCTGTTTTCCTGATGTTGTGGGTCCAGCGGCGCCATCAATATCAGAAATGGATCCTTTTTCTCTGGTGCACAGATCCATCTCCGTGACAGTTGGCTGGGGTTCCCGACCGACATGGAGCTGAATGTCCATTTTTGTGTGAGTTCAATCTCACACCAGAAGATATGGAACCGTAAATGTGCGATGGAGGGCCGGATGTACGCTGAATGGTATGTAAACGTCTTGACCGAAATACCTCTTATGAATTCGAACGGATGCCTAGAATGTCGTCTTCAGGCTACCACGATTCGCTTTCCAGCTGGTTATTCTCTGCCGCTCGCCCCGACGACTTTCGCGGCCGCCACAAAACGCACAGGAACAGCCATTCCTGCTGACCAGAAAAACGAACTCCGCCCGTTCTTATCTCCACCAATCTATACATTCTTCTCGAAGACAACAGCGCTTCCTGCCTTTTGTCCATTCTCAGCTTATCCCCAGAGGGAACAAAAGAGCTTTGAGGTATATAAGGGTGGGTGCTAGCGTCTTCCTTTCTTCAGTTTCCTCATCTCCTACTTCTTTATGTGCTCCACAGCTCCTCTCGGCACTCGTCGTCGAGGTTCTGTCTTCTCCATCGCGAGTCCTCATGGTCGGCGTCGCAATGCAGCGGCGCCACCACCCATCCCCGGAGGAGGGCGATTATCGTCCTCGCGTCCCCTTGTCGTGGGCCTCTGGGCTTAAACCCCACTAAGAACGCGTTAACCACGTATCACACACACACAGTACTCATCATCGGTCCGTCACATTTCTCTGCCTCCATTCGTTCACCCGCTGACCTCAACCCTGATTCAGAGCTCAATAAACGCTGCTGCCCGTACGTCGTCACGCCTTGGCGCTGATCTCTTCTGATGTGTATGCAGACTGCCACATGCACTCCGACACCAACCCCCAGCTGTAGATCGACGAAAGAGGTTCCACCCAACACGACCGTCCAACTTCATCAGGAAAACAGCCAATGTGTCTTGCCGGTCTTGGTCTTGCGCGGCCCGTCTTTCCGAGTCTTGCTCTTGCGGCGCGAATCTTTCTGGTCTTGCTCTTGCAGGCCGAGATCTTTTCAGTCTTCCTCTTGCCGTCTTGCGGCTTGCCGTCCAGTCTTATTCTTGTCAGCTCATTTTAATCTTGTCAAAGGTTCACAAAAAATATAAAAACAAACATAAGTTGTATTCAAGTCACATACATGAAGTCTTGTGATGCATACAAAGCTCACGAGTAGAACGGCAGAGCGGATATGTATCGTAAGAACATAAATGGGCATAAACAATGAACTCAACTATGAACGGCGGTGGAGCCCAACTCCAGGCGGGCCCGCATTCGCAAATTGCGCATAGAAAGGCTGCGGGTGCTGGAGTCAACGGCAAGGAGAGATTCTCGGGAGTGGAAACAGGCTGAGACGAGCGTGGGCGGTGCGAGGGAGGGATGAGAAGGCTGGCGACGGGTTGGCTGATATCCTTGCTGGAGAAGTCCCGTCATACGCGGGAGAAAAGCGCGCCGGGGAGTCCAACGACATGCGGCCAAAGCCTTTGTGGAGATCTTGGGAAGCTTGTCCTTCACCGGCGCGGGTGAGAAGGCAGCCTCCGCGGTGCGCTTTCCGATTCCCTCATACGCATTAACGGCATTCGGGATCCGGCGTTGGATGCGGAGGGTGGTTTTGTTGATGGATACCGACCTGTCATTGCAGTACAAGTCCTTCGGGGCAGCGTATGCAGGTGGGTGCTGGACTGGACTTACACGTCGTCCGGATTCCGTCGTGCAATTTCACGATGCAGAAAGGAGGAAACAATACAATCAAGAGGCTCGGGAATTCCAGAGCACTAATCCAAGTCAGAGAAGAAAGGAAGCGATCGCGTGAGCGCCAAAGCGAAATAGGCGCCTTCTCAAAAACAAGTGGATTAAATGACTTACTGCAGTACTGCCCGCCTGCAGATGGCGCAGCATCGAATTCTTCGCCCCATCTGGAGCCAATCTCTGTGTGCCAGTGGGTACGCCTCCATTGGCGATGTTATTTCGATGGTGCTGCCACGGTCCTTGTGGGCTTACGCGGCACCCGTGAGCCGTCATGAGAAGAAAAAAACAAAGCCAGTCGCGAGCCAGTCGGTCGTGGTAAGATGGACTTGGGAATTGAAAAGACATGGAGCCCGATCGTGTGATCCGTGCGCAAAGCACGCAATCGGACCACGTGCGTGTTTGGTTTCCTTTTTTTCAAAGTCCGCCATTTCTCATCTCATCTCCTTCCCTCCACCACCACCACCAGCGTGCGCGTTGCTCGCCTCAAGGCGCTGTTGTATCCGATGCCGACGCCATCAGCGAATCCGTATATACCCGTTGGTGCGATGCGGTGCGAATTTGGACTAGAAAACGACTCCGCGGACACCGACTTGGAAGAAGAGACGGCCCTACCCGCAGATGCAGTTGACAGTGCATCCTCGAGTACGGACGACATCCGTTTGACCAGTATTATGCATGAACTGGGCGCCGATCCCCTTCGAGAATAGCGGCAGTACGAGTGATGGGTGTTGGTGCGTTCTCTTCTTCTGCCTTCCCCACATCTCCTAACCCAATCTGCAGTTACTCTATAATCTCCCTGAATGCTATGTGAGTATTTCTTCGTGGCTCTTTTGACTGCTGTGTTGACAGTCTTTCCAGTGCTTGTACATTCGCCTCTGTCTTCCCCACGGTATGTCTTGTCATTCGCAGCATGACATTCTCTAACTCCTTTCGATCCGTAGCTGTGGACGCATGGAAGACGTACGGGGAGTGGTCATCGTGCATCACCGCCTTTGTTTTGGATGAGCCGAAGGATTCGTGTGCGCTTCGCCGCATAACGAACGGATCAGTGGGCGATATGTAGTATTCGTATAGTCTATCCTTATGCCTATCGTGTTAGTATACATATCTAATATATTCTATTCATGCCATTCCATAGTATGATTACCGCAGATAATTCCTGAAGAGATGGCAAGACGGCAAAAAGACCTATAAAAGAGCTATCGTAGTGGTCTTGCCAGGGGTCCTGTCGAAGACTTACATGTCTTGTAAAAGACGGAAAAGGTCTCGACAAGATTCTTGACCTGGCCTGTGCAAGATTTCGTGTCTTTCACGTCTTTCAGGTCTTTTTGGTCTTGCCGCAAGACCAAAAAGACCTGAAAGACGTGTTGGCTGTTTTCCTGATGTTGCTCCGTGCAGCATGCGACGACATCTATCCGCCGGTCCTCTGGCTGTCCTTCTCGGCTCCACCCTCGTCAATGAGTGCACGCACCCATCATATGAACATGCATATAACTTGGGATGGCATGTGTGGCGGTAGGCGAGAGCGGAAATATGCACTGTAGGTCGCTCTCATCGTTTTTGAGATTCATGCTGATTGTGGATACCACAGACCAACAAAACACTCTTTTAAGTCTCAACTCCTTATGCCGTATGCTAACCTTTGGTTGAGCGCTCTAAACTCACCGAAATAGCCCGTGCTTCACCTCACAACGACAACGACAACCGTCCTCGTCTCCCACCCAAACCGTCCTCGTCACTCACACACAACAATTCTATGCCCAATATCACGCTTATTATCTTGTAACTAACATAGAGGAGACGCAGGACGGTTCCAAGGCCACGGCCCATTTAAAGGTGTGCTTAATTTTCGTTATCATCGAAGATCGTGTCTGATTGTCGGTGCGCAGGTGATCAACAGACTTCCCTTCCTCTTTTCCTCATCTTGTAAGAGAGTGAACACGACTTTTGTCGTCGTCAACGCTTCCCATCACTCCATGTGCTTGCTTCACCCCGTCGTACGTCTCCATGTCCCCCATGCCGAGTCCTTTAACTGACTAGTGTCCTAACAGGACACCCCCGATTCAATCAAATCGGTCCAAGAGAGTGAACACGACCAAGAACTGTCGTAACACCAACGGTCCTACACATTCCTGACTCTCAGTGCGTCTTCCGGCTATATGTCGTTTACCTTGTAGCTAACCGCCCGCCCTAGATTTTCGCCCAATGTGATGTACGGCTGTGAGAGAGAAGGAATGTTCTTATGTAGTTCCCGGGGGGTATTCGTGCTCCCTTGTCGTGGGCCCCGGGCTTAAGGCTGTAGGCCGACTAAATGCACGAATGGTAATAGGCTGAAAGATGTAGTTGTAAAATAGATGTCGAAGCAGTCACATGTAAGTAATCTGATCCATGTAAGCTGCATTTTGTATTGTAAACATATAATTAGGGTTGCGCAGGATCCCTCGAATATTGCAGGATACGAATATCGCGCCATTCGATATTTAACCAGTTAATAACAGTTATTAACCGGGTTATTAACACCCCCGCCGAGAGGTAAGTTTTGGGCGGTTATTAACCTATCACACTTGATCACATGATGCAGTCATCTAAGCTGGCGGGGCGGGATCGGTGAGGAGGAGGGTGATTTGTAGGCAAGAGGGCACATGATGAGCTGCAGTACTACATAGAGACATCAGAAGATGAATAGAACTCAAATCAGACCATTCTGAAGCCACTAGAGAGGTTTTTGAGGGCCTGAAAAGACAAGATTGCCTGACACTGGGAAAATATACCACATTTCATCACATCTGGAAAATGCATGTCGTCTATGTAGCTCTACAGTAGTCCCATATTGCGTATAGCACTCATAGGTTACCCCCCGTTACATAGCACTCCATAGAGAGGGCAGTTCTACTGTAGTTTCCGTGCCTGTCACTATGACACTACTGTACGGTTTCGACCGTAAGTTCGCTGGGTGTGATGCGTTATGCAACGAACTTATATAAACTAAGTTCGTTGCCAGGCACGGGGCCGATTCTTACCCGATTTAGATGTCCCGCCGTAGGCGGGACCAAAATTTTACCATTTTAGGCCGTACAACCCTGAAAATCAGATGTGTTACGCGTTATCTAAAGCCATAAGTTCGGTTCTGCAACCCGCGTGACGCGTTATCCGAACTTACGGTCGAAACCGTACAGTATAGTGCTATGGTGCTATGACTGCTACAGTCCTATGTTGATACACCATGCTATTCGAAGCAATCATTTTTCCAGGTCAATAGCATTCTACTGGGTACCCATCCTTTCGAATTCCCCCCTTCGAGCCTTGAGAGCTGATTTCTGATCACGGCAAGGTTCACGACCAAGGATGGAGAAGAAAGACATTGCATTCAAATATATTATAGATATTAGAGTGCAACAGAGCTAGATGGAGCCTTGAATACGAATGCGGGGACAGGCAGCACAGGCTACATATTGTAATGGTAAAAGGATCATGGAGCCGTCTGAGCAGGTCACCTCGCTCGTGTGTGGTCGCCTCGCTCATGTACCGCTGTGGTAGTGCCAGTCTTCGTTGATGTTGTCTCCGGGTCCCTGCCCATTGATGTCTAGCCAGGTGACAATCATCCGTGGAATGCCCGAGAAACGTTGGTCAACAATCACGGCACTGACTGCACCGAAGACGCACTGGAGACGACACACTGAAGACGCTGAGGAGAAGATGCGCCAAAGACACAGATGAGAAGATGCGCCAAAGTCGAGTTGCAAGTGCCGAAGACGCTATCGAAAGAGTAAGCGGCGAAGACGCAGTGGTAAATGGCTGAACTCACAGCATTGCAGTTACTGCAACCCGATCTCGCTACCGGGCCAAGCAACGATATCAGTGGAGAAAAAACTTGACTCAAAATGCCAGAGAGACGGATGAAGGAGTGTGCTGTTAACGGTCTTCAAGTAGTTATAGGCTGGGACCTGAAGCGGACTTGAGAAAAAACATTTCAAGTCTCCACCCGGTCGGTCGGTCCCTTTGCACTGAAAGATGATGGTCCGAGGTCAAGACGCTACAGTGCTACGGATGCTATCGCGCTACGATCACTATCCCACGGCCATCAATCCGATATCGCCGCATTATTTTTGGCTCAGCCATTCTTGTACGTGTTGCATGTTTCCGTAGGAGCTGATAGACAGTGATAGCTCACATAGTACTTGGGAACTATGGTAGATCATGGCTTCTCCTGGAGAGCTATGTAGCCAGAGGGCATTTCCAGATGCACATGGAGGTTATTAACAGTTAATAATCATTAATAACACACCCCAAAATGAGGGTATACAGTACTCCGCCGAGGTTACTAACCGCCTTGGGGAATATACTGTGCAACCCTACATATAATGATTAGTACAGGTAGGGGCTTGTTTGCTGCTTCCAAACTACCTTTGACCGAAATCAAGTCCTCTTGTCTAGAGATCGGCACGAGTGGCAAATACTTGCGGGTGCCGGCAAGTAATTTGATCACCCGGGTGGTGCCGCACCCGGCACCCGGATGGCAAGTACTTGTTTCCCACGGGTGGTGCCGCGGGTGGCAAGTACGAGCTCGGCGAGGCAAGTACTTGCCACAAGTACTTGCTTAGTACTTGTACATAGGTAGATATATATTATACATGATTTATCCAAATTTATTTGACATCAAACGACCTCAACGTCGCTCAGAAACGACGTTGCCGAAGAATTTCGGTAATCGCCGAGATGGCCGAAGGTCCCGGCACTTGCCGGATAACGATCGATCCACTTGGATCTGACTGCTTGCTCTGTTACCACCACAGCACGACGTTGCCGTCGTGCTCGTCGGCCCCAGAAAATTTTCTGGGGCTTCTCTGATATCTTCTCTCTCTGCCGGAGTGCTTTCTCTGTGCGGTTTGGCTTCGCGCCGGCCGCTGCGCCCTCGGATACGTTCCGGGGCGCATTCTGGTGTTCGTCTTCGCGACGACACCAATCCGACGACTCTCCCCGACGCGTAAGCCCTCAGGATGAGGCGGCCGTACCGGTGCACAGCGGGCGCGGGCGCTTGGACGACAATGCTGGTTGCTGCTGCCCTTGGACTCGGTTTTCTGTGTGCTGGCGCTCGTCTTCGCGACGGCGCCGTCAATTAGCCCCTGCGCCGTCGCATACTCGCCCCGCAACAGAGCGAGCAGCAGGACCTTTGGGCGGGACAGCGCCGCGGACGCTTCCAGCCAAGACGGTACGTGTTTCTATATTTCTAAATTCTCATTGCATTCTTACTGAAATCTATTGGAGGACAACGACGACGCTCAGGACGACGACCACGATCCCTCCTCCACCAACTACACTTTGTTGAGTCCCGGTTGCTGCTTTTGCACGTAGCCGGGGCTTCAGCAATTTGTATCGTGCACGTCGCTAGCCCCCGCGCAATTGCTCGGGGGTCGGCGGCGGGCACGAATCATACGCTGAATGTGGCAAGTACTTGCCCACCCGGATGGTGCAAATACTTGCCTGTCGAGCAAGTACTTGCCAAGTACTTGACCCGCGGGTCAAGTACTTGCGGGTGGCAAGTATTTTGTCGGGTGGCAAGTACAGGTTTTTGGTACCAAGTATTTGCCGGACGGGTGGCGGGTGCACCCGGGTACCCACTCGTGCCGATCTCTACTCTTGTCGGGATAATGAATGAGAAGTGATTGGTACGGAAAAGGAACAAATTAGCTAGGGTGGTGAAGTAAACCCTTAGTTTTGATACACCTCGGGTTTACTGCGGTTAGTAACGGTATCAATACGGTATCAAAACCGTCGGGGGTCGGGAGGTAGGTTTCAATACCGGCACGTGACTATTTCACGTGACTTTGGCGGGCGGGTCTGCAGAGTCCAGCGGCGTGCACCAAGCTCACACCATGGCCCCAGTCAGACCTGACCTCGAAACGAAACAGGCATTAAAAAAGCTGTGTCCAATTCCTGATGACTTCTACCAGTCTCTATTCCTCCATAACAAAGTAGTAAGACAGTCTACAGATGAAAATGACATAGACTACTGTATAGATTTTGATTGATTTCATGACACACCTCAATTCAATAGCCATTACCTCGAGTTGAACCATAGAAATTCTGAGCAGAGCTGATAGGAGCCTTCGAAGTTCGCAGAAATTGCGCCACCCGAGTCACGTGAAATGATCACGTGCCGGTATCGATACCGTTACTAACGGTATCGAAACTAGGGCCTGCCGGGGGGTCGGTATCAATACCGTTACTAACACCCCCGGAGGTTTACTGCGCCACCCTAAAATTAGCTACGTGCTGCAAAATTCAAAAAACAAGTAACCACTGAATCCATGCTCCCTATTGGCCAACGTGGGATCGAACCCAAGACCTTCGCGTTATTAGCACGACGCTCTAACCAGCTGAGCTAGTCGGCCAGTGTGATCCTGTCGATTTATAATATCTTCAAGTTTTTCTGTATTCGCCATACAAGCTTTTATGAATGCTTTGGTACCTTTTGTTCCCAGGAAGAGTCGTAAGTTCTTTCCACCCTCCCCCCCTTGTACTCGTGTGCCTTTCTTCGTCGGCAGTCTGAGTCTTGCCTTTGACGAGGATCGTGATGATTACACAGCTTAGGCCTCATACATGGTAACATCAATCTACTGTATGTGGATAGCCGATCTGGAGGACGCACGCCGCTATGACTCTCAATAATGTTTACTTGCAATTAAGAGAGTGAACGCCGTCGTCGGATCCCAAGTTCGTAAGTCTCCAATATCCACCATGGCGAGTCCTCTAGACACCCCCGATTCAATGCAATCGATGAACACGACAAGCAAACGTCAGCGTCACATTCCTCGCCTTCAAATTTATTTTCTCCGTAACCGCCCCCACCCTAGAATTTTGCCCAATGTGATGTGAGGGAGGGAAAGGCATATTGTATGTAGTTCCCGTGGGGGTGTATGCGTGCTCCCCTGGCTTGAGAACTAAAAGCACGAACGGTGGCTTTGGTTCCGCTGCAATATGTACCGAAATCATACATACTTTCCCGCCCGCACTGCATAAACCAAGAACGCGCGCTCCGTCTAATGAGCATGCTCAAGTTCGAAGCGACTAGGTAAAAAATAGATGCTAGCACAGTACGTGGATGTTACGCGTCGTGGTTCTCGTACATGTAACATTAGGGTATCAGAAGAATGAAAAAAAATCAAACAGGGCACTGAAATATACTGTGAGTATAATACGAAGACGCACGAAAACGGCAATCTACAACACCCACGACTAAAAACTCCCCTCAGGCGGATTCGCATTCTGCGCCCTCAACAACCGCGTCCACGTCCCCTTCCGCCTCAAACTCGTGCTCCTATTCAACTCGTCGCTCTTCTCCTTCTCCTTCTCCTTGTCCTTGCTAGACTTGGTCTCCGGCTTGGTCACAATATACTGCGAATGCCTTTGCATCAGCTCCATCTCTCTCAGCCAATTCCCGCCCGCCGTGGGCGGTGACGGAGGGAGCGGCGACGGTTCTCTGGGTGGGGGCGATGCGAGTGGCGGTGGGGCATGGATGGCTGGAATGAGGGGCACTGCGGCGCCGACGGGGAGTGCGTCCGCGCGCGGGGGACGAGCGCGACCAGGTCGGCTGCTTGCTGGGTTAGAAGGGAGACCGTGCGATGGGCGGCTGCCCATAGATCGAGCGCGCGAGAGCAGACCCCCTTCAGCTGGCGTTCGTGCTCGTCCAGCCGACGGCGCTCTCGCAACAGGTCGCAGTGGAGCCACCGGGATAGACGGCGCACGTGCATGAGCAATGGGTATAGACGGGCTCGCCTCCGGCGGATGAACAGGATTATTGCGCGCGACGATGAAATGCGAGTCGCGCGCCATCGAGTCCATTTCACGGCCCCAGCCTTCTGAGCCTGGTGAAGGGAGCACCCGCGACATAGGACGACCCCGTTCCTCTTCATTGGGTGTCGGGGGAAGTCGATCCTCGATGTCCTGCATTCGTCTTGGCTCGTGGTCTTCGATCTCTTCATCGAGATTGGACTCAGTGCGACAGACGGGGCATGTGAGCATGGGTGTCTTGGGCACGGCGTCGATGAGGGGACGGATGCATTTGAAGTGGAATGTATGGCAGCATGGCGTCGTGAAGAGTGCTTGACGAACGGAGATGCCGCAAAGACCTGAACGGTTACGGTCAGATAATGATTTGAAGGAAAGTGGCACACGCACATATACAGCAGTCGGGTATGATTGGTTTCTTGCTTTCAGTGGAGGGTTGAGATTCTGATTTTGCCAAGGCATTCAGCGCACGTAATGCACTCAAACTGGCCATAAATCAGGTAAGAAAGAGACAGAGTTGAATCCTGACTCACTCAAACGCTGTCTCGGGCTCTCGTCCAATCTCGACGCGTATCTTTACAGCCTTGTAGGCATCCTCCAGCCCTCCTTGATAATCGACTCCAAGCTGGAGTATGTCCCCATCAGCCAACGGAAACCACTTGCTCTCCGTATCCACCTGGCTGAGCCTCGACCGATTCAAAAAAGTCCCGCTGGCCGACTTTGTATCCCGCACCATGATCGAACCGCCGTTATCCATCCACAGCTCTGCATGCGCGCGCGACACTATTTTCGACTTGAAGGCAATCTTTCCCGTAGTTGTCGTGCTGTTCGCGTTGTCCGCTGCAGACGCAGTACCCACAGCCTGCCCCTCAAAGCGACCCATGACAACAGGCGGATCGCCTGGTCGCAGATTGCGGACAACGATGCCAAAGCTGTAGGCGCGTCGTGTGTCTAGGTGGGGTACGAGGCGGATGCGTTGGGTTGGGCGACGACCGCCGAATTCGCCGAAACGCGTCTCGCCATTTGCAGAGGAGGGGGGGCTAGTTAGACCGGTCCAGCCTGCGTCGCCGCCGATACTTTGTCCGCCACGACGACCACGGGTAAAAGATGGTACGAGTGGACTGGGGATGGTGGCTCTGGTGTGGATATGCCGCGCTTGTGGCTACGGCTTTTACTGCGTGTGCGTAAAAGACCAAGGAGAGCAGGGCGTGATTGTTGTACCGCATTATCCGGTTCCGTAGATGGCCGCGAAGCCATGGAGGACGCGTTGGGATGAATAAATGAAATCGAGAATAGCAGTTGTGGTGTGTCTTTGGGGTTGGAGGTTTGACCTAGCGCCAAGGGGGGCCAAGGCAAGTCGTCCTGTACTCCGAGGTGGTAAGGAGTGTGTTATGGGTGCGCTGATGCGTAACGCAGGGAGAGAAGGAGCGGAAGGGATGATGCTGGTATGCAGAAAGTAGCAGGACGGAAGAAAGAGGCGTGGCTGGATAGGGTCGCGGCGTAGATCACAGGGCTACTTCCGAAGCGCATCGTCGAGACTCGAAAATGGATCTTCTCCATTCCCCATAGGCGCTCGCTAACGGCAGCTGCGCCTTCCAGCCTCTTCCAGCCATCGCTGATCTTCTCGCTCTGCCTGTGAAGGGCAGCCTGGAGCTCTGAGTCTTTCTACATACACCTTGTCAATTTGTCATACTGATATTGTGATCCGGAACGGCGGCAGATTACGCGGAACTGCAAGCGCCACCAAGCGCCACCGTTAAAGTTCGGTTAAAGCCGATAACAGCACAAGGAGAGTGGAAGGGGAAGATGTTGCTGCGATGAAGGTGAGGGGAGGAAAGCAAGAGGACGATGCGGGGTGATCGGATCTGTTGACGTTAACGTTAACGGTTACTAATCTATGGTACATTCTCATTTCTGATGCAAATGAAATCTGCAGAAGTGGGCAAACGAGAGCACCAACTCAGAGTCTTGCTCAATCCGCAACCTTCAACATGCAGTTAGTCCTCATCGTCAAGATCTCCTTGATCTTTGCCGGTCTCGTATACACCACTCCCGCTCACGTTCAGGATGGGATCATCGCGTCAGTAAACCAAGTCTCCCTTGGCCCATACTGGCCCATAAGTGTGATGCTCACCGTCTCTACATAGTGCGCGCGGTGACTGGGAGGACTGCTACGATGAAGGCGGATACGAGGCCGGGTGCTCAGTGTAGCAGGAGGAGGGGGGGAAAGGTGAACTGTACGGCTCCTGAATGGACAAAACATATGAGAAGATGTTCAAACTGGAGTAGATGCTAGTTGATACGTCTTTGAGCAAATCATTCAAATGTAATAAATTCTCACCTCTTGTGCACCCTCAGCCTCTATCGATGTAGATCGTCAGTGAGCGCCACAATGAGCTCAACTTCTTGAAACACTATTTGTTCACAGTCACGCAGATTGTAAAAAATGCCAAATCCCATAACACTTCAATTACACAGGAAACAAATATGTACATTCGTGCGTTTGGTCGGCCTACAGCCTCAAGCCCGGGGCCCACGACAAGGGAGCACGAATACCCCCGGGAACTACATAAAAACATTCCGTCTCTCTCACAGCCGTACATCACATTGGGCGAAAATCTAGGGCGGGCGGTTAGCTACAAGGTAAACGACATATAGTCGGAAAACGCACTGAGAGTCCGGAATGTGTAGGACCGTTGGTGTTACGACAGTTCTTGGTGGTGTTCACTCTCTTGGACCGATTTGATTGAATCGGGGGTGTCCTGTAAATATGCCAGTCAGTCAAAGGACTCGACATGGGGAATATGGAGGCGTACGACGGGGTGAAGCAAGCGCATGGCGTCATGAGAAGTGTTGACGACGACAAAAGTCGCGTTCACTCTCTTACAACATGAGGAAAAGAGGAAGGGAAGTCTGTTGATTACCTGCGCGCCCACAATCAGACTCGATTTCCGATGATTAAGCACACCTTTCAATGGGCCGCGGCCTTGGAACCGTCCTGTGTTACAAGATAATAAGCGCCAAAAAGTCCGCCGTGTTGACGATGTCTTCAGAGAGGACGGTTCGATCTTCTAAGAATCCCACGAATCGTACTCCCGCGGTCAGGTATCGCTGGAGAGGTCGTCGTCCTCGATGCATAGAAAGGGTGTATCACGGTCCATAGCAAGTCTAGACGGATACCGAACAAGACTTGCTTCAGAATGCTAGCTCGATAGGTCGGATAAATCCACCAAACTCTGCTTTGAATTCTGGGACGATGATGGGAGAGAAATGAAAAGGAGGATTGGATGAAAGAAATGATAAGAGATAAGAAACGGGAACAAACAATGGCGTGATAAGGCGTGATAGTCGTAATCTTCATGATGTCATCAAATCTTGTGCGAATTCGTAGCAGCATCACCGCCCGCCATGAATCGAATTGGGCCCCACGTCCTTTCCAACGAACCAGGAACTGTGGTCCTATAGAATTGCTGTGTCGGAGTGACGAGGACATTTTGGGTGGGAGACGAGGACGGTTGTGGCTGTCGTTGTGAGGCGAAACGCGGGTTGTTTCGGTGAGTTTCGAGCGCTAAACCAAAGATTAGCATACGGCATAAGGAGTTGAGACTTAAAAAGAGTGTTTTGTTGGTCTGTATTCACAATCAGCAAGAAACTCGAAAACGATGAGAGCGACCTACAGCGCATATTTCCGCTCTCGCTTGCCGCCACACATGCCATCCCAAAGTTGTATGTGATGGGTTGTTGCGTGCACTCATTGAGAAGAGATGAGTGCCCAGACGGGACAACATACGGGCAGCAGCATTTGTATAGCTCTGTGTTCCGAGTTAGGTCAGCCGGTTAACGAATGGAGGCAGAGAAATGTGACGGACCTATGATGAGTACTGTGTGTGATGGGTCGTTAACGCGTTCTTAGTGGGGTTTAAGCCCAGAGGCCCACGACAAAGGGACGCGCGGACGATAATCGCCCTCCTCCGGGGATGGGCGGTGGCGCCGCTGCCAGTGCATTGCGACGCCGACCAGAGCCTCGCAGGATGTAGAAGACAGAGCCTCGACGACAAGTGCCTGTTGAGTGCGTAAAGAAGTAGATGAGATGAGGAAACTGAAGAAAGAAAGATGCTAGCACCCACCCGTATATACCCCACAGTTCTTTTGTTCCCTCTGGGGATAAGCTGAGAATGGACAAAAGGCAGGAAGCGCTGTTGTCTTCGAGAAGAATGTATAGATGATGGTGGAGATAAGAACGGGCGGAGTTCGTTTTTCTGGGTCAGCAGGAATAGCTTTTCCTGTGCGTTTTGTGGCGGCCGCGAAAGTCGTCGGGGCGAGCGGCAGAGAATAACCAGCTGGAAAGCGTATCGTGGTAGCCTGAAGACGACATCCTAGGCTTCCGTTCGAATTCATAAGATGTATCTCGGTCAAAACGTTTATACCATTCAGCGTACACTGTGCACCCTCCATTGCACTTTTACTGGTTCCATATCTTCTTGTGTGGAATTTAATTCCCGCAAGCATGAACATGGAGCCAAACTGTCGGTCGAGAATCCCAGTCACGGAGATGGATCTGCGCACCAGAGAACAAGGATCCATTTCTGATGTTGATGGCACCGCTGGACCCACAAGTACCGCATGCGTCTGTTATTGTATTCACGGGTGAGATAGCAGTGATTCGGGTGGTGCAGAAAACCCATGGTACAGCATGCCTGAACTTGGAACAAAAAGCTAAGCGCGCGGTTATGGAGCATTTTATTGTCTATCCAAAAACGGGCAAAGTTGGGAATGATGAGGGCTCACCTTTGTGCCAGAATAGGTTTGAAAATGGGCCGCAGGCGTGGTCTGGATAGCGCCGCACCATCGAATCCTGGTGACGGCACTGTTGCGAATCGGATTGTGGCGGTACATGTTGTATTTCTGCGAATGCGGGCGACAAAAGCGGGCCTACTCAGACTCCTATTGAGTATATCTAGATTGAAATCGTGATGGAAGAGATAATATCAAGCACGATGCTGCCCAGATAAAGTGGATTGAAGTCAAGTCATGAAGTCGCCTGTGGTTAAGGTTGAGAATGAGAAGTTGTGATATCCGCCTCCGCCAAACAAGTGACTAAGGCACATGCTTTCGTCGGGCCGCGTCCAACCGGCACAGCCACCGCTCGTCAATCCTCTTCCGTTTACTTACTGCCATCATCGACTATGCACCCATCTGCGCGTCTAGGGTACACCCCCCTCATTAAATTCATTGGAAAGAGATCATGGCCCTCCGGTATCTATGTGCATTCGACTG
Source organism: Hymenopellis radicata (assembly GCA_015501595.1). Classification (NCBI taxonomy): domain Eukaryota; kingdom Fungi; phylum Basidiomycota; class Agaricomycetes; order Agaricales; family Physalacriaceae; genus Hymenopellis; species Hymenopellis radicata. The sequence goes on from JADNRX010000381.1 coordinate 24,133, forward strand.
CCACCACATGCTCATCCGTATCAGGTCCATCCACACCACACGCCCATCCTGCTGGCGTTACTCTACCCGCGGGCTTCTCCAAATCCGCGGCAACACCCGGCCTCTCGAAATCCTCTTTGGGACCCGCGATATTTAACGAATTCTGGGAGGCACCAAAACGGTTCTGGATGCGGGAGTTGAGCGCGGATGAGATGATTGCAATAGAGGTATATTTCGACTTTGTATTCCGAAGTCAATCACTGACTTCCCTCAAGACTGGAGGCGCATCCAAATGGTAGTGAATTTAGAGAAATAGGACTAATTATACAACGTCGTATCCTTCATGGGGAAAGCGGCGGGACCCGTCAGATTGCCAACGCGCCAGAAACACAGAGCGGGAGTGCCGGCCTGCACCTTGTTCTTGGAAGGAATTTGGCGCGCGCACATGTCCTCCTATCGACTGACTTTCCTAGTTTTTTTATCTCTGCTCACTAGCTGTAAGTTACAGAGACTGTGAGTGGTTTTTTGTTAAAACCATGCACGATTTCTACCTCTGGAATGCTTTCCGCTGCGATAACGAGCTCGCTGGCGCAAAATGCGACTCAAGGTTCAAACTTTGGAAAGCAACATCATACGCGGTTCCGAATCTTTTTCTTGGGACCTGCTTGCTGATTTTTCTTGGCCTCGTTGTGCTTCAGTACGCCGTGTACAGATACATACCTCCTACAGCTTCTCAACTGCGGGACAACTGCCTGTACAGTGACGTAGACCGGACCCCTCGCTAGATAATGTCAACGCGTCGGCCGCTAGTACGTGGGATCATAGTAGTATCTTCGCTCTTCTCTTACTACTCCTATACAGCGGGAGCTCCGGTTGGCCCGCCCACGACTACCTCCGGTGGCTTCGTCCCAACTTCTTTGGATGGGCAAGCTCTCAGGTGCATGAATGACGGTGCCACTGGAAGCCAGTGCACCACAGTTGCTTCAAGCCGTCCTGGTACCGAAATGTCTCGCCACAGCCGACTTGAGGTGTCGTCTGTCTTTGGACGCTGTTTACCTTTGACCGGCGTCGGTGCAACGATTCGGCGCCAGCTATCTTCTCGTACTAGCAGTATAATTCACAAGGCTAGTTTTTTGCTACCACGATTACCGTCATACGTCTACCTATTATTCTAAGCCAGCAGACTTTTTGCTGCACCGCGACAAATGCCAAGTTCGGACGAGTGAATCGTAGCTAACCCACAACGATTCATGTTTTCTCGAATCGTTTAATACAAAGTCGATACAAAAAGACCTTCAGCCGAACTCCATAGATAGATACATAGAGAGTAGTGTATAAACATAAGATCATAGAAATACAGCAGGCATACAACATCTGTAAAAGTACAAACAAGCCGAGAAATAAAATCGTATCTGACTGATATTGTCTCCATGCCCTACTGAGACTTCTTCTTCGAGCTCCTCAACACTCTGCTACTACTCGCCACAGGTCTTGCCGTTCTGGGTCGACGAGAAGGACCGGCAGCTTCGGGCTGACCAGATGTTCCCGCCGCGGAGGTACCTGCTCCAGACGGCTGACGAGACGATCCAGAGAGACGAGAGGAACTCGCCACAGGGGGCTCAGCCGCTTGCTTCATCTTCCCCGCAGGTGCTTTGGCTTTCGCAGCACGAGGCGCACCGGATGAACCTCCAGTCTTATTCCTAGATGACCGCCTAGGCGCTGCGCTTAGCTCGGGAGTTGGAGCGCGCTTTAGCTTTTTGGTGCTCTCCTTCTCGACAGCATCTTCGGCAGGGCGTTTCCCAGGTCGCGATGGCCCAGCGCCCGTGTCGGTCTTGGGCTTTTTGTTGCTCTCTTGGTCGACGGTAGCTTCGGCGGGGCGTTTGCGAGATCGTGATGGGGCAGGGCCTGGGTTCGGCGCGAGCTGGTCGCTGCTCTCGTGCTCGGCGGGAGTATCGGCATTGCGTTCCGCAGGCGGAGGAGGGGGAGGTGGGTCCTGTTCCCCCGCTGCCTTCTCTTTCTTGTCGAGCTCCTTAACCGCACGATATCCCACGTCGGCCATGGCATGGTGCATACCCATAAACAGATCGTGAATGTCGAGATAAAACTTGTGTTTGAAGTGGACGGGGTCCCAGTACGGAGAAGTTTGTCCCGCAGCGACGCGCGGCACCGTGGATTCAACCCTAGTGTAGCCGCAGCGCACGAGATATCGGAAGGCAGTCATGATTTCGCACAGAGGGGATGCATTTGCCTTTTCGTAAAGGGCCTCTAGCACTCGCTTCGCATTTGAAAAGCCACCCTTCACTGGTTCTGTGATGTTCCGAATGAACCCTTGACGTTCCACGGAGCCTTGGAGGGAACCATCAAACAGTTCATCGTACAGTCCGAGGACCGCCTTGTGTCTTTTGACGGTATCCTTGTCATCTGCGTGAAGGCAATTAGGAACCGTGGTGAGGAGGTGCGAGAGAAGGATCCATAAGACAGATTCCAGATCGTGCAGGAAATTGAACTGGAACCATGAATTCTGCTGATCCTCCTGCTCGTCCCGAACATCCTCCATTGATTCGTACATTTCCATCGAGACATCTGGCCCCTTTATAAAGTAATGCCTTAGTGCCTGATATTCGATGGCCATAAATCCGGGAGTGCCCTTAAAAAGGCTCAATACAAAAAGTGAAGGGTAGCCAAGTTGACTTACGGTGAGGGGCAAAGAAGACTGGCATTGAGAGTCGTAGCGGCGTGCATACTCGAGATCGGATATCTTGATGTGGCGTTCCGTCATGAACAGCAGACAGTTACCGGGACTGATATCCCGGTGAATGAATCCGGCCAAACGCATGTAATCAAGACCTGTAGCATATGAGAAATACGAACATCGCGAGGATCTTCAACGTACCATAAACAAGCTGAGCTAATCCAAGTGCGAAGTGACCGTAATCGTCAACGGCGTATAAGGTTTGGCATTCCTCCGAAAAAACGATCCGCCGATGGGTTCGCTGAGTGTGCGGGTAGACAGGTGGTTCCTTGCCAGAGGGTACCGTAGGTTGAGGTTTCGCTGATGCCTTGCGGCCGGCGGTACTAGCAGCCTCATTTCCCGTTCGCCGACGGCTGCCTTCAACGGTGGCGCGTTTTGCACCAGCCTTCAAGGGAAGCGGGGTGTAACAGAACTCAACGGCATCGGTTGGAGGTGCGACGGTGGTGTCGTCCTGGCCGTCGATCTGGACAGGTACATCATGTTCGATTGTCATGAAGTACTGTTTCGCATCCTCGGCCATTGTCGCGCCTGAAGAGCTAGTTGGAGGACGCTGGTCCTCCGGAACACCGATTTCGTCCAGTTCACGAAGCGCGGTGAAGATTTCATCCTGAATGTCCTTTTCCGATTTAGCATTGCAGTAAAGCCAGACATCCTTCAAAACCTTGACTTCGCCGAAAGGCTGATCGTCCGCGTCAAGTTCTCTCACCGCCCATACCCTTGTTGCACGGGTTACGATGTCCAGCGCGCTCGCTTCATCGATGCAGCGAACCGTCTGGTACTTTGTGTCGCCGACCGTAAATTGGTACTGAATTCCATTGTCCTCGTCGCGGACTCGGACAACGGTCGGGTCGTAACCGAGTTTCTCAAGCGGAGAGAACATCATGAAGATGATGAATCGAATGAGGTCCCTGGGATTCTAAGACTAGCGATAAGACAGTGCGGGGAAACTCGATACAAATCAACCTACCTTGTGGTAATCGAATTCAGCCGATACAGTGATCAGCGATCTGGAGAAGTGCCAAAAACCGCATCATGTTGCCCTCAACGGTGAAGGACAACACAGACCGGCGGCATGGATCGTTGAAGAGAATGTGACTGACGGCGCCAACTACTTGGTTCTCGTTCTAGAAATGGTTTAGAGATGAACACTAGAATTAAGGATTAGAAACGTACCGTTCCTCTGTCCTTCACGTGCAACTTGGCCTCCCGACGCTCGGAACGTCAGAAGTACTGACTTTCTTGTCATCGACTTTACCGCCGCCGTCACTCGACTTGATCAGAATGAAGCGTGCATCGGTCTTCATGGACCCCCCGCGCACCTCAGAGTGGGTGACATGGTTCGGACGGCAGATGAGACGGGTCGTGCGCTCTGGTAGTTTAGTCGTCTTCTTCTTCTTGTTCCAGGCCATGCAGAGGTCGTGAATCTTCTCTGCGATAGGTTCTAGGCCGCGGTAAGTATCGTCCTCCTTGACCCCCCCCTTAAGTTCCGTGTCTCGCCAGCCAGTTTCGTTCAAGAATTTGGCTGTCTTCAATCCCTTCTCCACGCTGGAGATCAGGGCATCATCGTCGGCGCTGTTAGATGATAGGATGTTGTTGTGGAAGGTAGTATGGTAAGTGTCGACTGGGACCTGCACGGTGTGGCCTGTGGTGGAAGCCCTCAAGGCGGCGCGCTGATCGTCGAGCGGAAGAGCGTCAGCTCCCTCCGCGCACATCACTTTGTCAATCCGAGCAGTTGGCCCGCGTTCCTGTGTAGTCTCCATAGTAAGAGAGTGTGTTGGTTAACAATGAATTAGGAAACTCACGTTTTATAATCGCAAGCGCGCGCGCCTTTGTTTGCGACGTGACTGCAATTGCCAAGTTCGGACATGTTTGGCCAAGTTGACAGAACAATGGATTGGGAGTCACATGATGCTTTCGTTACTACATTTGGACTACTTACCCCATTGTCCACATCCGGCAAGACTTGGCCTCCTAGTCCTCCACACAATATCTAACGACCCCGTACGCTGCAGATTGACTCTAATTTGACAAGGTGTCTTGATCAAACCCAAAATATCGAACAATGTACCACAATCTACGACCACTCTGATGCCATTGTTTATCCCACTGCGTCCACATCGTGTAGGAACATAGTCAGGACTTTCAACTGACCTAAATTTGGCACAATGAATCTGTCGGGCCTATCGATCTGACCATTGTCTTCGACCTTTGCCGGGACTTCCACACCGACCTTTCGACACCCTCTTAAAAAATTGTACTTTTGCGACAACCTCTTTGCGGTATTTATAACACGGCGTCCTTTGGTACCTAATGATCAACATTGACTTTGCCCTGTCTTGCTTCGTGATGGGGATGCACGACGTGAGCTGTGCTGGATTTTCGCCTTGTGTGAGGCTGCTCCTCTGTCGTGCAGTGCACAGCACCGGTGGAAATCTGGCCTGCGCGGGTGGGTTATCCACCAACATCATCACCTCGGACTTTGGAGCATCGACCTTGGTAAGTAGTGCCTGTTCACTCAACTGTGGTCGACGCGTACGGTCGGACGACTGGGTATATCATCGGCTCTGCTCTGCTTCTAGTTCTTATATAATATATTCTCCTTCCACCGTCGAGCCGTCACATTTTCACGCTCGCGACGGTCTGGTACTGCTATACGGCCGCAATGAACGGTACCATACTTGTCGGCTGTCGTGAACTGGGCGTGGTAGCTTTTTTGTTTGTTCGACCTAGATGTTCCTCGACACTTTACGCCAATCGGTCGAATTTAATAAATTCTTACCTCTCAGTCTCTATGTCTGTAGATCGTTCGTGAGCGCCACGATGAACTCGACCTTTGCATTGACGCTACTTAGCGTGGTCCCTTCAGGCAACAAAGTCATTATACAGAAATAACATCAATTTTAGCCTTATTGATTACTTCGATTTCGCGGAAGACTACAGTCGGCAAGTCTAAAAAATCAACGGCACGTCCAAGAAACCTCGTTACTTCTATCAAGGGATGCTCGGTGCACGGCTTCTGACGGTGCAGGTTGGAATGCACGGACAGTTCGGATACGTTGCAGTGTTGAAAAAGACACCAGCTGATTCCTATTATTTCCAGGGGACAGGAAGTTACTTGAGTTCTTAGACGCACAAACTGTTCGTATCGTTTAGACACACTAGCACGAATCAGACCGTTTCTGGCAAGTCGGAAGACGACGGCTCCCACGGCTTTCGCGTCGAACGAAACTCTGAACACGAGTCGCGAAGAGTTCTAACGCGGCGTCTGATGTGTCAGGTCGTGTTGTCAATTGATGGCGCACTGTTGATTCAGGTCCAGGCACAAATGATGGCACATATTTCTTTCTTTACGACCATCGTCTTCATTTCCGTGTACGGCTCACGATCGCTCTGCATCTCTCCTAACTGTCGACAAGAACTTCCATGAGGTATTTACCTGCCTGTAGGACCCCCATAAAGCAAAAAATTCTCGCGATTTCTTCTGCAGGTCTGAAAAAAGTCCAACGCGCATCGCGTACATGGAAATTGGACGCCTAGGTTTCTGTGCGGTGGAGCTGTTCGCTTCGTGTACTGCCATCGACGAGCACTACGACAACTAGCAAGATGTTTGTTTGGGTTTTCGACTGTTGCACCCATGCGTCAGGCAAATACACCATCCTTGTTCCTCTAGAAGTTGAGACGGATTTTCGCAAACCCCTGTGCGGTAACCGGTGATGTGAGCGAATTTACCTCACAGTAGAACCCGACGTTCAGTAAGAACCTGTTCTTACTGTCATTCGACCTTTCGATAGGAAGATGAGCCATATTGGTTGTGCGCTCAGCGTTGAGGCTCTCACCTTGGCGCGCACTCTGGTGTTCGCGACCTCCAGATGTCCTTGGCGCTGCAGAGGATGAGGCATAAAGTCGCGTATAAAAGCCTGATGGCGGTCATTCACTCTTCATAGGACACTTTCCTCTCACTCCAAGATGTTCAGTCTGTCTGCGGCTTTCGTCCTCCTCGCATCTCGTCTTGCCTCTCTCGCTTGGGCCGCCGATGTCAACTACGTCTTTGACGTAGCCAACGATGTTGTTGCTCCAGACGGCTTCCAGCGCGCTGCAGTTATCGTCAACGGTATTTATCCCGGTACATTGATTCAGGCGAACAAGGACGATATCTTGCACATTACCACGAATAACCTCTTGACTGACCCGACGATGCGGTACGGCGATGTCGCAATTTCCTTGTTTTGTCACTCATACTTTCAACAGGCGTAGTTTGACCATCCACTGGCACGGTTTGGTATGTGGGAGAGATTCTGCACCACCTAATTACTTACCGCGCGTCCTTAGTTCCAAATGAGGACCGCTTCCGAAGACGGACGTAAGACTCTCTCGTGAACAATGTGCTGTGAAGCTGACCTTACGCAGCGGCATTTGTCAATCAGTGTCCCATCTCTCCTGGTCACTCCTATACCTATGACAGTAGGTCTTGTCTCTGGCACGTGGGATCTATCTCTGATCTTCTTCTCCAGTTCCGTTGAACGGTCAAGCCGGTACTTTCTGGTACCATAGCCATCTGGCATCGCAGTATATCGACGGACTTCGCGGGTCAGTGCATTACCATGACTGTTCGCGACAACCAGAGTGACTCAATTCATTTTCCAGGGCCCTTGTCGTTTACGGTATGCTTTGGAAATACTTTTGCCTTGATGCACGCCGACGTATCGACCTATGTAGATCCCGAGGACCCTCATTTGAGTCTCTACGACGTTGACGATGAGTCAACCGTCATAACCCTGGCTGACTGGTATCATCTGGTGCGTCTCTGTAGTTGAAGCCAACGTTCTTCATGAACTGAATTATCTCCAGCCGTCCGTTGGTATCTCCGAGAAGTACCTACACGAGAAGCCCTTCCACGAGCCCGTACGTGCCATATTTGCCCACAAGTCTTGCGATCAGAGACTAACTCCCAGCAGATTGCCGACAGTGGAGTCATCAATGGCAAAGGGCGATACGTGGTGAGTGGCGCTGTGAGCTTTGGGCGTCGTTGTCTAAGCATCCCGATAGGGTGGACCAACCGTTGACTGGTCCCGTATCAACGTCGTCGCCGGAAAGCGCTACCGTTTCCGCTGCATCAACATCTCTGGCTACGGCCAATTCACCTTCTCAATTGCGGACCACTCGTTGACCATTATCGAGGTTAGTACTTTCTGCACTGGCTGAAGTATATCCTAAGGAACATGACTAGGTGGACGGCATCAGTCACGAACCGTTGACCGTCGACTCTTTCGAAATCCTCCCCGCCCAGCGCTACTCCTTCGTCCTTAACGCCAACCAGCCCATCGACAACTACTGGCTCAACGCCCCTATGGAAATGAAACACGACTCCGACAACGATAATTGTGAGTCTATCTGCTTATGATTATATATCAGCGCTTACTGTTGGTGTATCAGTGGATGGAGACAACGTCAAGGCTGTACTTCACTATGAAGGCGCACCTGACGCCGAACCATCCGGCAATCGGGATCTTGTCGCTTTCAAGAAGAACGACCTTGAGGAACACCTACTCGTCCCGCTCTTCAATGCCGAGGCGCCTGGCGGTTCTGGGCCCGCCGACCATGTTATTGATCTGCACTTCAGCGAAACTGTCAACGACACAACTGGTTCTCGTATCGTTAGTAGTTCATGCGAGTCGGTGATCTGGCTTACTGACAACCCTGGTTAGTGGACTATCAACGACAAGAGCTATATTCCGCCTGACCTTCCGACTTTGTTGAACATCATGGCCAACAATGCTACGGGAATGGGTGACTTTGGTCCCAACGAGAACACCTACGTTCTCAACTACAACGAAACGGTCGAGCTCGTCATTCATGGATCCGCGGGTGGTAAGTTCTTCGGGCTCACCGTTTCGCCTCTCACTGATTGATGATGCGATATATTCAGGACACACACAGTGAGATTCAGCTCATCTGTTTTCTCCAGACGCAGAACTGATTAGCGTGTAGCCCTTTCCATCTCCACGGCCATGCGTTCTCCATCGTCCAGGGTATGAACGGACCAACTAACTATATCAACCCGCCCCAACGTGGTAAGCATCCCGTCCGAAACACTTTAACGCTGTCGCTCACCCTCGTACATAGACGTTGTTGGTATTGGAGGCTCGACCGTGATCCTGCGTTTCCGCGCTGACAACCCCGGACCTTGGTTCTTGCACTGCCATATCGGTGAGATTGTTCTTTCGAGTGTCTTGAACGCCGGTCTAATAGAATTACCTTTAGACTGGCATCTCGAAGCAGGACTGGCCGTAGTATTTGCTGAGGCTCCCAGCGAGGAACGCGAAGGACTCAAATCCCTTATCATGAAGCAAGAGTATCTCGACCTGTGCCCGATCTACAATGGCCTCCCGAAGGAGTTCCAGTAACCAGACTACTTATTCATATTTATAGTCTCCCGGACAGTCCAAACAACATTTATTCTCTCTCTTAGTAAATCATCATTGTTCACTGATTCTGCCATTTCAAAACACGAATACAAGTCGATATTTATACACATGCATGTACTTACACAAGACCAAGAGAATCAAGTTACGATTACAACTTCTTCAGAATGCCTTCCCCAGACTGATCCTATGGAACGTCCGTCACTCCACTGAGTACGGAACCTCGCCAAGCCACAACCCTCGTTTTCGACGTGCTGGATGAGAGCGTAAATAACAGGGAACTAGTGCCCACAACTGTAATGACACTTGAACTCCTTCGCATCATGTGCGAAGTGCTTTCAAGCTGAACGACGCGTCAAACCCCCGATGGCAGAGGTAGCATTCGTATTTGCCGGTGCGGCGATTCAAGGCGAGCTTGGTTACGAAGGGTGTGGTCGTCGCAGTGGCAGGAGTGGGCGAGTGTTTTGGGCTTGGGAGAATAGTAGGATGAAGCTTGGGCGCGGGAACCCTCCGCTGCGACGTCGGCAGCGCTTGAATAGCAAAGATCTTGTACATTCAATAAATTCATAGGGTTCGTACTATGTCATCTCTCAAGCGACAACCACGAGTCCTCCCTCTGGAATAGGCATCCAAATCCCCAAGGCCTCACCGCTCTCCTCGTCCGTAATGACCCAAGGATGAGTCAAATAAGTCCTCATGTCTATCTTCCCACCGTTTCCCTCGACTGTTCCATAACTGACCCTCTTCGTATCAAATGAGATCCACCAGAGATGAACGGGTTTGGCTGTGTAGTTCACGAATTTGATACTGGTTTGTGTGTTCGAGTTCGCCGAACGCAAACTGGGCTCATTGTAGGCACCAATGGGCTGGATATTAACGAGCTGGATGATAAAGAACGTCAGTGGGCATCGCACACGATAGATGCTGTTGACGGACATTTGTGTGTGTGTCTACTCCGCCTAGTAGCCGGGAGCACTGTGGTTACTGATCCTAAAGATAAAAGCATAGAAAACTGACCATCGAGTCTCTATGATAGAGCGGATTCGTCAATGCAATGGTGGACAACAATCGGCGTATCTACCTGGGACGTCGACATGTTTGCGATTGAAAAAGATAATTTCAAGTGGCTTCTTGGAGATGCTGAGGAGGCTGGCGCTGATTCCGCCCCTGAGATTCTGAGAGTGGCGGACAACGTTTGCATTTGTTTGTGGAAAGATGAAAGTCCGAATCGATGTGCTTTGGAGAAGTCAGTGCAGGGCCTGTCGCGCGGATACAAACTGAAAAAACGTTCCCCATTCGAAGACAGTCATTCTGACAAAAGTCAAGCCCTCGAAGGAAGGTGTAAAGAACCCATGAAGAGAAATGATGTGTCAACGTTTGTGAAATTACAGGCGTTTGGACATACCCGTCTACCGCGGTTCGTCGGGTGCGTTTCAATATCTGAAAGTGGTCAGGAAGTAGTAGGGGGATGACAAGTGTAGGGTCGTAGAAGTCTCTGAGTGCAGCGTGAGATGTCTGTCGAGTAGTGCGTGCGTGCGTGCGTGTCGTGCTTGAATGGATATACAATTCTAGTGGCTATGACACGACAGTATGAGAGTGAGAATGAAAGAAAGAGATATGTAAGTAAGATGAAAGGGAACATGAGGTGACAATGGCAAGTAATCTAATCTAATGTCTAAGCTTATCAGAACCGACGCGTCCGAGCGACTGTGCGCCTAGCGCGAGGCGCGAACATACACAAGTATGACGGGATACAACGCGATGACCCGATATCGTATAGCAAGTGCCGTGGGCGGAGGCATATCGCCAGCACTGAGCGTGCAGAGCAAGGAGATCCAGGGAAAAATCTTGCCAGGTGCACCATGCAGGCCGTCAATTTAATCTGGAGAACAGGACCTGCGGAAAACAGCGCGCTAGTGACAGCCAGAATGAAGACTTGTTGTTGAAGAACGAGAACAGAAGACACGCTGAGCTCTGAGACTCTCTGATTGAGCATCTTAAGACTCGCCATCGAGATATCGCCTGAGCTAGCCCGAAGGAATACTGATTTTCAATTGTCCTGAGATGAACACGATGCGTGCGGGGAGACGCCGCGATCAGGTGATCAGCGTTATTTAATTAGGAGATTACAGCAAGCTGAAGAAGATGAGCCTGAAGTTCGACGGCGAATGCGGTTGAATGGAACGCGTCCTGGCACTTTTGAGACAAGCTGGAGGTTGGCAAGGGAGGTGAGGAACGGCCACGTGTTCCAAGTTCTCACGGCTGACGATGAAATTAGTGTCAGGCTCTTATTTCTCTACATTCACAGCACTCGGACGTTCTTACGGCCGGCCTCATCCCATGCCCCAATACCCTCATATGGAATGTTCACCCTTCCATCAGCTTGACATGCGCGGAAAATTACAACGATCGGTCTATTTAGTCTGCTTTGCACGTTGATTCCCCGAAAACTTTAACTACGATGAAGGAAATCATTCCTGCTCTCCTAACTGTCGACAAGAACTTCCATGAGGTATTTACCTGCCTGTAGGACCCCCATAAAGCAAAAAATTCTTCTACAGGTCTGAAAAAAGTCCAACGCCAACAGCTTCTCGCCATCTGACTGGTTAGTTGTTCCCGGCGGAGAAAACCGAACACTTTCGCAAGATCAAGGATTCGATTATTCTGATATGGCACGTCGTCATTTTCACGGTTCAGCCTGAGCGGGCTAAAAGTACTACTTCCTCGATAATGATTGACCGCCGCAATCAGCACCCTCCGGCTTCTCCTCCTCTCTTCTAGCGCATAGGGTATCGCGTTTTCTCGCTCGCGACCGCCGACTGTCTGGTACTGCTCTCATCCCGCATATACGGCCGGAATGAACGGTACCGTACTTGTTGGCTGTCGTGAACTGAGCGTGGTAGCCTCGACGGTTGTTTTTTGCGACCTCGACACTTGACGCCAATCGTTCGAAGTTAATAAATTCTCACCTCGCTGTAGACCGTTCGTGAGCGCCACGATGCCAAGCTCGACCTTTGAGACCTTGGTCTTACTAGCGTGGTCCCTTCAGGCAACAAAGTCATTATACAGAAATAACAACATTTTCACCCCTTCAAATTTTAGCGTTGATTACTTTGATTTCGCGGAAGACTACAGTCGGCAAGTCTACTCAAAAACCAACAGCACGTCCAAGGAAGGAAGAATAGGGCGTGCAAAACCTCCGAGTAACCAAATTGCACTCGCAACTCTCTTACACCGATGCCAGATGTTGTCAGAAGCTAGCAGGACGTCCCGGCTTTGAAAACGAAAGCGATAATTTGTTACCGGGTACGAGCAAGATCTCTAATGCATGAAAGAGCCTGGAAACAGGGTGAGTCAGTAGTACTACGAATAATGAGAGAATGACAGTCATGTAATGATTGCGTTGGCGAGAGAACGATGTGCATATCGGAAGAAATTCAAGTTTACGAACGTGTGGCGGTAGGAAAATTGGGGCCGGTCCGCTGATCCGATGTATGGTTTTGGATCGAAGTGACGAAATCAAACCATCTCTATTTGCCACCACCATCGTCGTCGCCTGCATCGTCGTCGCCGCCGCCTTTGTCGTCGCGCGCCCTGCCGCGTCCTGTTCGGTTGCCTCGAGTCATCGAGTCGGCTCCGATTTTGTCGAGTCAGGCTGTGTCACAGTTAGTGCCCTTTCTTACAGCGCTTTTCCCTGCTCAAATAGCTCAGCGTCGTCACTGGTGAACGATAGCAAAGAGCCCGCCCTTTCTTTTCTATCCACTTGGACCGCCTCGGACTACTAGAGCAGGAAAACAACGCTTACCGCCCTCGTTGCATGGACATACCGGGTCGGCCACCGCCCAACGACACTGGACAACGACGCGGTAATCGCCGTCCTAGACGAGAAAACGGCGCGACTACCGTGTCTGCGAATACCGCGTCTGACAATCCGTCACCATCGAGTCCTAGGAATGGAGGCCTAGAGAACCCCACCAAGCCACCGCGCGTACGGACGAAGAGGAATAAGCCGCGACCAGCTGCCGACGGGGCGGCTGAAGGAGCGCCATCAACGTCCAGTCCGTCAGCTAATGGCGGGCAAGCCAGTCGGCGACCAAAGCAAAAACAGCGGACCGAAGCCGCAGCAGATTCTTCTGCTCAGCCTCAGCCCAAGGCTTCCCGACGTCCCCGCTTTAACGGTGGCTTAACTGGTCCGTCGGAGGGCGTCTCATCTCATTCCCACCGGAAGGACAAGTACAAGCTGCCTGACGCTGGTGCCGACGACCTGACATCGACGCTCATCCGTTCACTCAGCGTCGCCCCATACGCAGATTGCCCCATCTGTTTCAGTTCCATTCATCCCGCTCAACCTACATGGAGCTGCTCTCCTACCATGCCCGTCATCGACGACGATCCCCAATACTGCTGGACGACCTTTCACCTCAAGTGCATTCGCTCTTGGTCCGAGAAGAGTTACAAGGAGATCAAGGAAGCGTGGCGCGCTCGTGGAGAAGAGAGAGACGGGGAATGGCGTTGCCCAGGTTGCCAGGGCAAGCGGAATGTACTCGTCGGAGGCTACAAGTGTTTCTGTGGGTCTACCCCGTCACCTAATGCCCGACTCGCCACCCCACATTCATGCGGCAACCCATGCTCCAGGTCAAAGAACGCGTGTCCTCATCCGTGTCCTTTGTCCTGCCATCCAGGACCATGTCCTCCATGCAAAGTTATGCTCGAAGTCCCCTGCAAGTGTCCTCGCGAGCGCATAGTCCCAGTTCGCTGCGGGGAGGATACACGTGTTTCTTGCGGAGAGACCTGTGGTCGTGACTTGAATTGCGGCAAGCACAAGTGTCAAAAGCCTTGTCATTTGGGTCCTTGTGGCGATTGTCAACAAGTCGTAGATCAAAAGTGTTGGTGTGGCGATGAGATGCGTCAGACTGCCTGCGGTGCAGGTGATAAGTGGCTGGTCGGAACTGGATGTGAACGTGAAGGTCCTGTCATCGACTCGCTCGGATGGTCTTGTGCCAAGCCGTGTCAAAGGTGTGTATTTCTTCTGTCTACGCGAGTGTGTAACTTACCAGTCTCGATAGAAATTACGACTGTGGCAAACATTCTTGTGACAAACCATGTCATCCTCCGACATTGGGCAGCTCTTCGTGCCCTCTCTCTCCGTCTAACGTCAAGACCTGTCCTTGCGGTAAGAAACACATAGGCGCCGATTTCCCAGTTCGTGCGAGTTGCGACGATCCCATTCCAACGTGCCAGTCTACTTGCGATAAACCTCGCAGCACCTGTGAGCACCTCTGCCGGGCCAAATGCCACGCCGATGAGTGTCCTCCATGCGACGCGCTCGTCATCCGCCCTTGCAGATGCGGAAACGTTCACCGCTCCATCAAGTGCGGCGATCTGCATGTCACTGATGAAGAGGCGGGGATAACCATCGAGGCGCCTGTTCTCTGCGACAAGCCTTGTACGGCCTTACGCGCTTGTGGGAGACACAGGTGTAATAGGGTTTGCTGCCCTCTAGCATCTTTCGCATCGGCCAAGACTAAGGGAAAGAAACGCGTTGTTGATCCCGCGGAGATTGGAGAAGAACCTGGTGGGATGCACGAATGCGATCTTGTTTGCGGAAAGATGCTTAGTTGTGGGAATCACCGATGCGAGGACCGTGACCATCGGGGACCTTGCGCACCTTGTTTGAGGAGTTCATTTGAGGAGGTTTGTCTGCCATTTCAAGATGGAATCGTTACTGATAGTTCTTAGCTTATCTGCTTCTGTGGGCGAACGGTTCTGGAACCGCCTGTGCCATGCGGAACGAAGATACAGTGCACGTATCCTTGCGTCTTTCCTCCTCCAGAATGCGGGCACGCGAAGACGCCCCATGTCTGTCATGGTGACGACGTGTCCTGTCCGCCATGTCCCTTCTTGACTACTAAACTCTGCGCCTGCGGTGCGAAAATGGTCGGTAATGTCCGTTGTTCCCTGGACAGGGATAAAATTGGATGTGGGACTGTATGTGGGAAACTCCTTGAATGCGGGTTTCACCACTGCGAGCGCGTATGTCACGCTGACGAGTGTGGGGCTTGTACGATGCCTTGTGGAAAGTCTAGAAAGATGTGGTATGTGTTCATTCCTCCCGTGCGTAAATGCTAACATGGAATCAGTCTTCCTGGTCATCATCCGTGTACGGAGCCGTGTCATGCCCCATCTGCCTGCTCCGAGAAGGAACCGTGCCAGACGATCGTATCCCTTTCGTGCCCATGCGGAAGGATCAAGCAATCCGTTCGGTGTGGTCGTAGTACCACCAACACAAGTGGGCGAAGCGATGTGCTCAAGTGCACGACAGAGTGTGAGATCGCCAAGCGTAATGCGAGGTTGGCGGACGCGCTGGGGATCAACACGGCCTCGCGCGACAAGAACGCCGGTGGACCGGCTGTGTATAGCGATGAATTGTTGGGCTTCGCGAGGATGAACGACAAGTTTCTGTCGGTGGTGGAGAAGGCGTTTGCGGAATTTGTGTCGTCTGGGCGAAAGACGCAGGTTCTGCCGCAGATGCCCGTGGAGCGCAGGAAGTTTGTCATTGAGGTTTGTGTTGTTGTTCTCGTCTGTGTGATGTCTTGGTGTTGATCAGGCTTGGTAGCTGGCTGGTGTTTATCGCATGGATTACCGGATGGTGGATCAAGAGCCTCATCGGAGGTGAGTTTTGTGGTTTGTTGCCTTGTGTTGATTTTGACAGACAACGAAATAGCGTCGAACTAATCCGTCGGATCGACACGCGGATTCCGGCGTCTGTTCTTTCTTCGCAGGTGCTTGTAGGATCGCGGCCGAATTTGGGCAAGCTTGGGAACCTGCGTGCGACGCCTGCGGGGGTTCAGAAGTCGAGTGCGCCTGCTAGTAGAGGTTGGGCGACGCCTGCGGGAGGTAGTCGGGCGGCTACGCCGCCGTCGAAGGTGGTAGAGCTCCCCGCTAGTCAAGCGGCGCCGAGACCTGCAGCAGGGGTGTATCGTCCGCCTGGGGCGCGGCAGGTTGTTGATGCTCCTGCGCCTAGTGTGGACGTTGATGTACCTGATAATTGGGAGGACGATGCTTGAGATTCTTGGGTTCGATTTTAGAGGCTTTAGACGTTGGTGCAGTCCCGGCTCGTAGTAGTGTCAACTTGACCACTTCTTTATACATGTACATAGTCGTCGACATAAAGAAACTGCCAGCTCATATCCCTTTCCTTTTGAATGCTGGATCAACGTTCGCGATGAGTTGCGGCACCGTGATTCGTGATTGACAATCGATGATAGAACAAAATTGCTATTTATACGGCCCTCTTTCCCAACTCGCCCCCACATTAAGTACTATAATCTATGTCTACTTCTACTCGTACGTCTGCCGAGATTGTGCTCCTCAGGGAGCAGGTACGGACTTTGACTGAGGCAGCGGAGCTTCGTCGAGATCTCGAGATTCGATACGAGCTGGCCTCGAGAACCCTGGCAGGCAAGCCCGTTCAATTTGCATCACTAAGTATCGTATATGAGAGTTGCTTACCTTGATAACATCAGCCCTCGACGACCGCCTGTTCGCCGGCATCGCGCCCAAAGAGCGATATTCGCTTTGGAATACCCGCCGTATAGGCAACAGCGCGAAGAAATCACGAACAGGCCCCGCAACCAGTGTCAGATTTTGACCGCGAGTTTGCGAATCGGAGGAGGTGATTTGGAGAGGCGGGTGGTGTCACCCGAAATCAAGCAGCACCAGCGGTATCCGACTTGGAGGTCCTCCACCATCTTCCGCGGCTGCATCCTCAAATGTCTCCCTGGCGTATCTTCAAGCGTCCTCAACCCTTACCTATACCTTCTCCAGCGAGAAGGTAACTTTCCCTCATGGCTCCCTCGACGGAGGCAGGTCTTAAATTCAAGTCACACCGGGAACTGAGCAGATATTGTTCCTGTGAACGAATGGTTAGTAGAGTTTAGCAAGGGGAACAGTCAACGCACCATTTGCAAAGGTAATCAAGCGGCGAAGCGTAGTACTCTACTGTAGTAGATGGAACAAGTTAGTCTAAATGGTCTAACTACTCCCTCAGAGGAAACTGCGGCAAGAGGTTAGGAAAGCCAGATACAACTAGGAGCAAATAAGACTTACCCGACCATGGAATGTGTGATATTGCGAACACAGCACGGCATCTGCGTGCCTCGACACATCACATTGGCGTAACCAGGATGTACATCTGCACGAGAAAAGTCGAGTGTTTGACGGCCGCGAGACAAGCGCCGATTACTACAAGCGGATACTACAGTCAGTATTGAATATTGTGATAAGCCATGAAAGGATTACTCACAATTGAACAAGAAGGCGGGACACGACGTGCTTCTGTAAATACGTGAGTAAAAGAGTAGATCAGTTAAGTGTTGATGAACAGCTCACCGATGAAAAGACCGTCGAAAGCCCCAATCAGACAAGGTGACGGATGTCGACATCCTATCTCGCGTGTAAGCCCACTCTCAAGACCACTGCCGCCTCGTGGATTAGCCGGCGCGAAGCCAAACTATTATTCACCGGCGCGGAGCCAAATGATTCCATCGACGGTGCGGGCAGGCCGTTTCATTCGTTGGTGAACACCGTCCTGCAGAAAGAAGACATTGGTAAGCAGTTATACAACAAGAAAAGTAAAGCCTTACTGTCGTGAACAAGGCAGCGGTAAGGGTATCTAATCCTACTCGATAAGGAGAGTGTTATGAAGAAGGAATACGACGGCTTACATTTGGTGTTTCCTTAGGGTGGAAATGAACCACAGACATCCATCGACGGCGTCCGAACAAACAGCGTGTTTGTCAACACTGTAGATAAGAACAGTAAGGAAATGAAAGAACGGCGTGAGCAAGTGTACATACCTGAAAAGAAGCACCTCTTCGCGGTGTACAGAATCAACTCTATCAAGAGTTATACTCGAGCGATGAAGAATATAACAAGACAAGCGTACCACGTCTATAAGGCCGTGTCTCGCTGACGAGAAACCGAGGGAGCCGTACTGTGGTAAGATGATTCAAGATCGAAAGAAGAAATTGACGACTCACCGTGTCAGTGGAGGCGGTGAACTTCCGGTCCGAGAGTCCCCAGTCGCGTCAAGTAGCGACCGTGTGCAACGTTGGTGAGGTAGACTTGAAGGTGAGTATACCAACGATGACGGACACAACGATCGTCGCCCTTCAGGTCGACGTCAAAAGGTCAGCTTCTCGTCGGTGAACAAGATGAAGGTCATGGCTCACCATATAGAGCAGAAATGATGCCTAATTTTACAAAGGTAAGCTGTGACGAAACACAGAGGTGGATCAAGACTTACTATGGCCGGTTGTTCGTCATCGCAAGTCCTTGCATCGGTCCGTAAGGCAGACTCGGTTGATATCCATGGCAGGAGCCGACGCAGAGTCAACTGGTACCCATCGGCGCAGAGCCAAATGAAATTGTCGTAGCGAGTGCGGCACTCCCGGAGAGTGAGAGACGCAAAACTGTAAGCTGTAGAGAAGGGTAAGGTAAGCATTCGGATTTCAAGTATAGCAGCAGTGCCTCACCGACGAGACAACTGAAGCTATATTGAAGATAAACTGGAAGGCCCTGGTAAGTCAAGCATCACAGCGAAGATATACGAGAGCTTGCCTGCGTCCCGAACAAACAGAGATATGTGGTGTACAAAGTGGTACACTCTCCGTAAGTGGGTATCGACACCTGTAGATAGGAACGGTAAGTCAAATGAAGGAACGGCGCCAATTGTGACATACCTTAACCGCATAGCCTAGTCCAGAACAGCCTGTTAGACTTGGGGCAACGACGTATGTGACAAGACAAGCGTACCAGGTACGCAAACAGTTCCTTGTCAAACGGGAGTTCGTGGAGTTCAAGGCCGCGTCTTGTCTGACGATGTATGCAGAGGCGGAGATGGTACCGAGGCGAGTCGCGCTGTGATATAGGAATGAGTTCAAGAATGTAGAAGACGAGACCGACGACTCACCGTGTGAGTGGAGGCGGCGAGAGAGTCTCTAGTCGCGTCAAGTAGCGAGTGATGATGATAGCATGTGGGTCGACACCGTCTGCAATCATGGTAAGGTGTGGACTTGAAGGTGTCGACATCTACCGTGAGGTAAGTTGTTGGATAAACGAGGCGCATAGACAACGTACCAACGACCCGCCATTAGAATGCCCAAAGACTCGGAAGTTGTCCTACCGCCAGCGTTAAAGACAATGTCGAAGACTGGCGTGCGGTGAGTAGTGGATACGCTAGAACACAGCGAGGACGCACCAGAACTGCGGCCGCATAGAACACGCAAATCATCGAGAGAGACCGTCTCGACGTCGAGGGCGTATCGGTCCTCAGGCAAAAAAAAAAAAAGTCTGAAAACATTGTCAACAAGCGCGTCGGTCAGAGAAGCAGGGGAATAACGTACCAGAGCGTTGAGGACGACGTAGAATGGAGGTGGCTAGAGGCAGAGAAAACGAGTAAACAAAATGGGGTGATGGTGGGAGGAGGAAACCCACGCTGTGCCGATCAACGGAGTAAGCGGTCACGCTTTTAAGCGCGTCGGGAAGACCATGGCGAGAACATCGGCGACGATGTCGAGAGTCACTGTGATACAGTAAGAAACATAATAAATGGTAAGTAAATGCGAATCGAGGGAGAAGACAAGTCGAGGAGGGAAGGAGGGAATGGGAGTGGGTGATGATGGATTCCGACCGAATCCCATCGCCTTTTATTGCATTTCCGGGAACGCCAAGCTCCAGAATAAACGTAAGACTATTCGGATAATCTCACGCCGTGATGCGAGAGCGGCCGTTGGGGCGAGAACTTCGGAACTTGTAAAAGTATTATTGGGCCGCCACGGGAGACCGTTTCTAGCGTCCTACGCGTATTAACCTCCCTGACCGCGTAAAAGATAGCTAAATAACTCACTGATAGATTCGAAAATGAGACTATGAAAGTTGTCAGGCCCGGCCTCAACCGATTGAATGAAATCCAACAGAACTCACCTTCTCCTCCCGAATGCACTGATTCTTCATTCCTGTCGCTTGCGCCAAGTCTCCGCGCTCCAAGATGCTCCCATCGTTTCAAGGAGAGGACCCTGATCGTCTGATGTGAGTCATCTAGAAGAAACAGACGGGGAACTGAAAAACTTGCAGATTGGTATTTCGTGGCGGCGGTGATTCGCACCGCTTCGCGGTGCCTTCTGAACACGGATAGTAGTCGCAGTTTACGTTCTGATGAAACGTAATAGGGTCAGACTGAAGATGAAGCGAATAGACACCGGAAAAGGCACAAACCTTGACGGTGCCAGATTGAATTCAGGATTATTGTCGTGTGAGTGTCAATTACAGAGGTTATGACACCACAAGTAAGGCTACACAAGGTGTATACAGGTGCTAGAGTCGCCATTTAGGGACGGCTTTGGCGGGAAACGCGAATTGCGCAAAAGTGTCGGAGGGATGGAGGAGGAGAACGACCACTTGCGTCATTTCCCCGCATCCGAGAGTCGAGAGATAAGATTAAAGCCCCAGACGCGTCATAGGGTCCGGGAAATCCTCGTGCTATCGATGCTCAGGGTCCGAGACGCCTCGCTGGAGCGTTGACGCGAAAAGTAGGCATAAAGGCGCGTCCAGTGGTCCAAGTACCGTCGGAATTCGGCTTACGTAAGGCATAGAGCGATATCCAGATAAATTCAGGTCTCCAAGCGTCGACAGAGAGCGGGAAAGCAAAGGTGCGCGTTGGTGTAACCAACTCGAGATCGGAATGGTCGTGGTTCGAGTGCAAGATTACCCGATCACCTGGGGTGACCTGGACTCGATCTGTCACTTCTACATGAACATTTCCCCGTCAATTCCGAGACGATAGGACATCTAGAACAGTTACCCAGCTTGGTATACCCGCTGAGTGAGCGGAGTGAATATTCCACCTATCACACGCGATGTCTTCCTGGCGAACAGGACGCACATCATCTTCAGGGTGCCGGATATCGATGGCGCTAGTTTCTGGGCTCCCCTGGAAGGAAGTTTTGGAGAAGCACACATTTGGTATTTGCTCGCAACTCACTTCGTTTTAATGTTGACATGTGGTGTATCGGCATGTGTGTCTATTTCTCCGACTTTGGGTGTTTCCCATGTTTTAGTGGATACTCTACTGTACTTTAGGTACTATTCTCAGCATCTCTACTGACCTTAACGAGTGTCTATTTTATGAAGTATATTCTGCAGTCAACTCGATAACACTTTCGAAGGGTATGGCTTTATTTTTCTTACTTTCCCGCAATAGAGATTTCAACAAATTCAAGTTCATTTCTGGCGTAGTCTACAAATAGATGTATCTACCCGCTTGAATTCTACGTAGTTCTATTCTTCATAACGGCGCCTACGCCGCGTTTTCGTTCCGAAGCCCCTCCAAACATCGCCTCAGAAATACTCCCGAATCGTCCAAGAGCAGGGCAGCGAGATGGAGCCGCGGTCGCCGTCACTACGAAATAAAGAGTTAAGTCCGGGAACTGATCGAATCAAAGTGGAAGGTACAAACCTTCCTAGTCCAATATTGAAAATGTCTGATCCTGAGGTCGTGAAACAACGGCGTCCGCGGAGCTGCAGTCGTCTTCGTGCACTCCCCAACATCGATGTCGCCCCCATCCAACTCGTACGGGTCGCGGTCGAAGTGTGGCGCAATTTGTCGTCCGGTAAGTGTGTCCTTGCAGCAGTGAGAAGCCCGCAGCGCGGGCGCAGCGGCGAATAGCCGCTGGTCACTGCTGCCAATATACTAAACCAATCATGAGCCACCAGCTTAAGAAGTTCAGGCAGGTAAAGGGACATACCCGAAATGAGGTCCCCGTCGAAGTTCCAAATGCGGCGAGAAAGCCGAACGCGAACAACTCCAGATCTCTATCAACAGCGTAGTTTATCCGAGAGCGAAGGGACGGCCGTAAGTCCATGCGAAATCGCGCCAATACGAGAGTAGCAGATTCCGCTGATGAGAGCAGACGGCGGTCAAATATCGCCCGTTGCCAGAAGTTGAGGTATTAGTCTTGGAATCAGTCTTGGAACGCGCGCGAAGGAGTCCAGTCAGGCGGACATAGCGGAGGGCGCGAAACTTGCTTCCTGGCGCGTTGTCAGGTTCAAACACAATCATATCTGAGCAGAGGACATACCAAATTTGATGATATTGACGTTTTAAACCCTGAAAGAAGTTCACGTCAGAAATACGCTGTGAACTGAACCCGAAATTCTCACTTTTTCTTGAAAAAAAAGCCCGGCCGGCGAGGCCACCTCACGCCGTAGACACTCAACAGCCTGTATTCGGAAATCCAAAGTCTTGAGGTAGGGTGGCGGCGTCTAAGGAGGCGGCGCAGCCGCCTCTTCATCCAGACGCGACAGAACGACCATTGCGTAAGGGATCTCGTAGATCTACGTATGAAATGAAGTCGATTTGATCTACAAAGGGTCAGAAATGCGAGCGGAAAATGATGGAAAGCAAGCACCTTTTTCCTGGAAAAAAAAGCCCGGCCGGCGAGGCCACCACACGCTGGAAGGAGATGGATATCTCGTGTTCCACTCTAGACGTCTTGAAGTACAGTTGCCCACGTCGTCGGTCGCGTGTCGGGAGGCGGCGCAGCCGCCTCTGCGTTTCCCAAGGAATCGTAAGGCGCATAGCTCGGGCGCAATTGAACCAAATATCAATGCGAGATCTGATGAAAAGGGTCAGAAATGAAGGGGGCATATCCACACCAAATACGCACCATTTCACGAGAAAAAATGCCGGTCCGGCGAGGACACCCCACGCTGTTCCTTCAAGATTGCGTTTCCGGTCCATTTGAAAGTTGGATATCAAGGCGTCTTGAAAGCCCCAAGTGGAACGTCCGGAGGATGAAATAACCGAGCAAGTGGTAATAATCGTCTTCAAAATGCGTCAGAATCGGGCAGGAAAAGGACGAAAATTACACACCTTTCCCCCAGATTCAAGCCTGCCCGGCGAGGGCATCCATGGTGTCCAAGTTTCAGAAATCGTTGTTCCAGTTGAAGCGCAAGTCGTTCCGCGGCGGAATCGAACTTTCAGCGTGCTGCGAAACGCGTCGTCTTCCAACTTGACGTTTTTGCAGATGATGGCGGGAGGAGAACGTCGAACTGCCTCATCGGGCATGGACGTGATCGACGGTCCTTCTTGCTTCCTCCCGGTCATGTCAAAGTCACGTCGCGTCAGACGCTGCTCGTCTCCGTGACTACACCCTATAAAAAAAACTAGTCAGCTTTGGAATATGCAACGAGACTGTACACGCACCGGGAAACTTTTGAATCTAGTCGCTCTCATGTGGTCTGGTGAACTCTACCACTGTCTCAACCTTCGTCGCGTGTATCCCTGGACGTCCCGTACCTTCTGCGAATTCTGACCCCGGATCTGGACAAATTGAGCTGCTCGACTCTGGTTCTGCTTTTGCGAATCCTGTCTGCAGCCGTCTGCAGCCTGAACAACAGTCTTCAGCAGGCGAACTGCACCAAGGCGACAACTCACTTACCGCAAATGCCACCAAAAATCCAAACCCGAATGCTGGACGAATTGAGGACCTATCTTCGTCGCACGCGAGCCCGTCAATACCCCGAACTGTATGGACTCTCAGCGGGCGAACAGGGCACAGACGACGGATGCTTACCCAAATTCTAAACCCGATCTGGACAATTGAGCCGCTATCTTCTCAGCCGTAGACACGCACGCATGCCACTGTACTACGAGCACCATACAAATCTTCTGCCGGCGAACTGGGTGTCAGGCGTCGACTAGAATTGAATTTTCAGCGCCGAAACAGCGTTAAGACCAGGTAAGCTTACCATCCTCGTTTCAGACACTACGAAAGCCTGAAAATGTGCTGAGATGCAGCAGACGAGTGGGACGTTGCTGGTGGGAGACATGATGGAAGGGAAATGAGTTGCCGAGACGTGTATTACTTACCAAACGCAGCAGATTTTACGCGATTCAGGGCTCTAGACTCTGCTTCGAAAGACCCTGCCCGCCGCATCGCAAGACACTTTGTTGTTGAAAGTCTTGTTCAATTCCATGCTCCGGTGTATTCACGACATTGTACTTGATTTTAGGAGTCGTCAGACACCAATAACGCCTTAACAGAACCTAATCATCCTGTGTACACGCCTCTATTGCGGAATAAGCAAGGTACACAAGACTCGTCCCTGCTTGCTTCCAATATTGCAATGACGGAGGCATGGGATGTCTTCCAGCCTGTAGCTGAATGTTGAGGAAGCGTATGGGATTGTTTAGTATATGTATGGAGAGCTGCAAATCACCGCTATCCAACGGTCAGCGGAGAAGTCGAACGGAGACAAGAAGTGTGGCGCACTTCGGGCTGCCAAGTCCGTTCACGTCAGCAAGTCCGATGCGTTGTCGGACGCCGTGCAGGGAATGTTTGTTCATGTAAAACAGTTCAGAGGGTATATAAAGCGTCCGGACAGACCAGAGACGCATCTCCTTCTCTCCTCTCTCTTCTACGTCAGTGGTACCGTTTAGTAGCGTAGTCGCTGGTAGTCCTAGATTAGTTACTGACCACCTTTATAAACGGCACGCTCCCCGGAACCCTTGAGCTAACCTTCCACCACCGGGTCGGCCGCGGGGTCCTTGGGGATAGAAAGGGGAGCGAGTCAGACGTTCCACATGGTGGTACGCCGTCCTCGGACGTTCTGGTAAAGTCCTCATTGAGGCCACCGGTCTAATCAACCGGTGTGAGCTGAAAGGAGCCTCCAGCCATGAGTTTGGACTGGAGGCTTTTTTTGGCTCATTGGGGCCCTTCAGGCCGGACCCTTCACGCCCGTACGATGTATGATTTAAGTGGACTTGTGCTTCAGAAAAATGTGCGCGACCTTACATAATGTTATAAGTTTTTATTTACGAGGTTTCTGCTTCAAGTTTTGCTCGTAGGCTATCCCACTAATGTATTTTACTGACTAGAATTCAATTCGTGAAGCCGTACACCCTACTGAAGCGAAGATACTTAATCTCGAGTGAATAGCACGGCGCACTCCGAGTCAGCACAGCCACAGAAGCGTTGAGTCCCAATCAGGCAGGTGCTCTTATCTGCCATCCATCGCGCGCACAGAGGACGCCCACGCAGAGGAGCCTCTACGAAGACGTCTCCCGCGAAGACGACTCGCCGGCACAGAGGAGACGCTCCCGCGAAGATGTCAGCAGGAACGCGACGAGACGCCATCCGAAGAGCCACACCCGAAGATGCTCCCCACGAAGATGCCCCGGAAGGCACTCGCTTGAAGATGCACCCCAGAGGACTCGGCGCAGGAAGACGCTTCCGCGAAGATGGCGCCAGGAGAGAGGAGACGCACCCGAGAAGATGACCCACTTGAAGACGCGCCCCAGAGAGGAGACGCACGCCAGAGGAGACGCAGCAGGAAGACGTCGGAAGAGCACTCCCGCGAAGAAGCACCCCAGAGGAGCAGTCCGTGAAGAGGCACCCAGAGGAGACGAAGCAGGAAGAGCACTGCACACCGCCAGCAGTACCGACGAAGAGCCACACGCGAAGAGCACTCCCGCCCTCGTATACCGGGTCGTCCACCTCCCAACGACACTGGACAACGACGCGGTAATCGCCGTCCTAGACGAGAAAACGGCGCGACTACCGTGTCTGCGAATACCGCGTCTGACAATCCGTCACCATCGGGTCCTAGGAATGGAGGCCTAGAGAACCCCACCAAGCCACCGCGCGTACGGACGAAGAGGAATAAGCCGCGACCAGCTGCCGACGGGGCGGCTGAAGGAGCGCCGTCATCGTCCAGTCCGTCAGCTAATGGCGGGCAAGCCAGTCGGCGACCAAAGCAAAACGCAGCAAATTCTTCTGCTCAGCCTCAGCCCAAGGCTTCCCGACGTCCCCGCTTTAACGGTGGCTTAACTGGTCCGTCGGAGGGCGTCTCGTCTCATTCCCACCGGAAGGACAAGTACAAGCTGCCCGACGCCAGTGCCGACGACCTGACATCGACCCTCATCCGTTCACTCAGCGTCGCCCCATACGCAGATTGTCCCATCTGTTTCAGTTCCATCCATCCCGCTCAACCTACATGGAGCTGCTCTCCTACCATGCCCGTCATCGACGACGATCCCCAATACTGCTGGACGACCTTTCACCTCAAGTGCATCCGCTCTTGGTCCGAGAAGAGTTACAAGGAGATCAAGGAAGCGTGGCGCGCTCGTGGAGAAGAGAGAGACGGCGAATGGCGTTGCCCAGGTTGTCAAGGGAAGCGGAATGTACTCGTCGGAGGCTACAAGTGTTTCTGCGGGTCTACCCCGTCACCTAATGCCCGACTCGCCACCCCACATTCATGCGGCAACCCATGCTCCAGGTCAAAGAACGCGTGTCCTCATCCGTGTCCTTTGTCCTGCCATCCAGGACCATGTCCTCCATGCAAAGTTATGCTCGAAGTCCCCTGCAAGTGTCCTCGCGCGCGCATAGTCCCAGTTCGCTGCGGGGAGGATACGCGTGTTTCTTGCGGAGAGACCTGTGGTCGTGACTTGAATTGCGGCAAGCACAAGTGTCAAAAGTCGTGTCATTTGGGTCCTTGTGGCGATTGTCAACAAGTCGTAGATCAAAAGTGTTGGTGTGGCGATGAGATGCGTCAGACTGCCTGCGGTGCAGGTGATAACTGGCTGGTCGGAACTGGGTGTGAACGTGAAGGTCCTGTCATCGACTGGCTCGGATG
>JADNRX010000382.1:0-50862 GCA_015501595.1 Hymenopellis radicata
AGATCGAGTCATCGATCCAACGCTTACGCGTCGCTTCGGATCTCGGTCCGGAACGCCGGATCGTGAGAAATTATCGCGCATGCCTTGTTTGGGGCACGCAAGACCCCGTTTAACTTACTAAAAATTTGTAAATTAACTTTAAATATATACCAACATTTTCACGAGTCAACACGAGTACTCGCGACGAGTACTCGTGCCTCCAGCGGCTGATCCGCGATCCATGTGCGATCCGACCCGCCATGGGTCTACGGATCAAACGGATCGGATCTCCGAGATGCCCGAGCGGATCGAGTATGGGTAAACCCGTGTGATCCGTTGACTCGTTGAGGTCTCTAGCTTTCACACTAGAAATATTTCTATTCACCTAGTTATACTGCAAAATAAGCCTATAGTTAGTAAGTAGCCTTACGTCATTCTTTAGCCATAGGTAGTATAAAAAGAACTGTTCAACACTGTATTCAGTAGTTAATCTGCACTTCTGTATACAGCCTATCAAGCCAATACAAGTGAATCTTTAACTTAGAAACATTGCTTTCAAAAACCTATTTAAGTTAGAGACCTCAATGACTCAAATCCGGATCAGATCCGCGATCCATCACGTGAGTACCGTGGCCGAAAGCGCTGATCTGTGATTCTTATGTGATCCGACCCGCCACGAATCGACGGATCAGACGGATCGGATCACCAAGATCGCCGAGCGAGTCGAGTACTCGAGTAAACTCGAGTACGCCATCACCCAAATCTATTCATGCGCGACGAGTATCCCCGGGCAATGGCACGGGGACACTCAGTCATGCATGATGCAGACTGGAGAGTGGTGGTGGTGGTGGAGATGGTGATGGTGGTGGTGTGGGTGGTGGAGGTGGTGATGGTCTGTATCATCCGCGACGGCGCACTCACCGCGTCACTGCGCCGCCAACCCATCCGTCGTCCGTCCATCGTGTCCGTCCATCGCGTCCGTCCATCGTCGTCTTCACCCCATCCCCGCCGCCGTCCCATCTCCGTCGTCGTCATCCGGGAGTCGTCCAAGTCGGCGCCGTCGTGGAAGTCGTCTGTTGCTGCTGTCATAAAGACAGCAGCGGGTCCGGCATGAAGCCAAGACCACGATCCACACCCCAGAGGCCCCCTGACAATCGTCAGAGAGGCAGTGGCGACGACCGTCGCGCACTGGGTGGTTGTGGTGGGTGGTGGTGGTATGAGGAAGACAGAGAAACCATCTGATCGCAGGCTTACGCGGCCTCTCGGCGATTGCCGAATCGTGAGAATTGAGCAGAAATTCACGCGAATGGCTTGTTTGGGCGATGTAAGGGCCCGTTTAACTTCGTAAAAATTTGTAAATTAAGGTTAAATATATAGCTAAATATTGACAAGTCAACGTGAGTACTCGCAACGAGTACTCGCGCCTCCAGAGGCTGATCCGCGATCCATGTGTGATCCGAACCGTCACGGGTCTACGGATCAAACGGATCGGATCTCCGAGATGCCCGAGCGGATCGAGTATGGGTAAACCCGCGTGATCCGCTGACTCGTTGAGGTCTCTAATTTAAGTTTAAAATTAAACTCAAACTCTCTTGAACTACAAGTTATATTACTTAGAGACCTCAACGAGTTCGCGGGTCACGTGGATACTTGGGTACTTGATCCGGCCGGGGGTCTCGGCTACTCGACCCGTTTGATCTGCGGATCGATAGCGGGTCGGATCAGAGAAGGATCACGAGTACGGCCTTGGAGGCACGAGTACTCGTCGCAAGTACTCGGTTTGACTTGCAATTATGTAGATCTATATTTAAACTATATTTACAAATTTTTTCCAACTTAAACAGGCCCTTACATCGCCCAAATGAGACGTTCGCGCGAATTTTTGTGGAATTCTCACGATACGGCAAACACCGAGAGGCCGCGTAAGCGTGCGATCGCAGCCTCTCTCTCTCTCATTCTTACCACAACGACCTCAGTGACGACTGTCGCCCCTGCCACTCTGACAATTGTCAGGCGGCATCTGTGGTGGAGATCTGGGTCTCGGCTTTGTGCCGGGCCCGCTGCTGCTGTCTTTATGACAGCAGCAGAGGATGACGTTGCAGCTTGCCAGGATCGCAATGGCGCGACGACGACAACACCAAGGACGACAAGGATTTGACGACCGGAATGAGGAGGACCAGGATGAGAGGATGAGGAGGATGTGACGCGTCAAGGATGGCAACGCGTCAACGACGACGATGACACATCCCACCACCATCAGCACTCCCACTACCACTCCCACCACCCTCACCACCACCTTCACTACTCCCACCACCCATCACCCCACCCTCAGTCTGTGCTCATGCACGGTTGAGTGTCCTCGTGCCATTGCCCGGGGATGCTCGCCGAGCATGAATGAACTTTGGGTGGGTTTGGAGGCTGATCCACAAGATCCGTCGGTAACCCGGATCGTCCGCGAGTACTCGCTAACCTCGCGAGTACTGAACTCGTTTGACTCGCGAGTCAATGCGGGTCGAGTCAAACGCGGGTCACGAGTAGCCTCTTTCGACCTCGAGTACTCGTCACTCGGATCGCGAGTCAGACCCGGAATCTGACTCGTTGAGGTCTCTAATATTACTTAGTGTTCTTTAAGATAGTACTACATATATTTGGAAAAATTTTGTCGAAGTTCCTTTATCTTTAGATAAAGTCTAAATAATGAAAGCAAAACCTCTTTTTCTATTTACTTTTGATTCATATAAAAATAGAATCCTCAGACGTTAGTTTAAACAAACTTAGTGTGTACTGTCGTATTTCGACCGTAGGTTCACGTCACGGGTCACGAGCCCGAAAAATGAACCTATTACATAAGCAGGTCACTAGTTTTTTTTGGCTGTGAACCTGCCCCAAATTGGTCACAAATCAGACTTTTGCTCTTAAATTGAGCTTGGCAGCAGTTTTTATAGGATTTTTCTCCTTTTTAGTGTATTTTATGTCTAGAATAGCATATTTTTCTCTAATTATACTGAGATTCAGCCTAAAACCTATGAAATAACCCTGCCATTGAAAATTTTAGTGAACTTATTTTCAGTGGGTCACAGTGGTGTGTCTGCTGTGAACATCCCACCAAACAAGTTCACGAGGTCACAGGTCACACCCTGTGAACCTACGGTCGAAATACTACAGTATATCAAGTATTCGCAGATCTTTACTTAAAAAACGAACTTGAACCTCACTCTGTTAGTTATAGGTGGATTGAAACAAGACGATTAACGTGCAGATGGTTAAATTCGTAACTTGTATACTTGTAATCTAAATTATCAACTAAAATGTCGAAAGCCTTTCTATTTTTCTGAAACTTTACAAATTCTGCACATCCTAGCTCCTTTAAACTTGTCTTTATGTAATTTAGGAAACACTTTACCCTTTTGTTTGAATTCTCTTTAAATCAATAAATGATTTATTAAAATTATATTTCATTATAAATGTTAAAGATTGATTTTTTTAATTTGAAGAATTGTCATAAACCTCATCGACTGGCCGCTTAATTTATATTCCAAAGTTCTTCGATATCATCTTTGCATATCCTCAGTCCTCAATATTATATGCATCTGCACAAAACTACCAAGCTTCTCAAATACCTATTTCGATGACTAGATGCCTGCAAATGTATTTACACAGACACTGATGAGCCCTTATCATTCCTCTACCTATTCGATGCCAACTCAGCTCTAGACCTGGGCATAAATGCTTACCTAGGTGCACTCGCACTCGCTAAGCGGGTCACTTACGGCTTCAAGCCAGACATCCCCACTCGACTGCCACCCATTCGCAGGTATTTCGATGACGGGTGTACTTATGTACACTCCTACTCCCAACACTCCCAACTCACAGCCAACTTATGCCATGCTTGCATCTCCCAGCAATTATGAGGAGAGCAACAGCGATGAATGATGCAGATGATTTGGGTGAGGTAGAGGCGAGGAGAGGGAGGATGAAAGATGAGATCGCATATGTGACGCCTCGTTAGAGGGCTTACCTGTGCACTAGAGTAATCATCTGTAAACTATCATCAGTATTAAAAGCACCATTGATAGTGTCTGTTAAGATCATCAAAAACAAAGAATAAAGCAAAAAGATACGTATCAACCTGCCACGTCACTAATAAATGACGTGGTGGCATAAAATTCACTGTCTCTGCTCTTCAAGCGCGCTATTGAGTGCAGTGAGTGATGTCACGAAGTGTCTGCTGCCCTTTTGCAGGGGCTTATACATCCTGCACTGGCCGTTTCCGTGGAGACAACTTTATTCGTCTCTTGGCCCATTGATGTGCCAACGTAAAGTCGAGCACAGGGGCGAAATCACTGACTTAAAAGTTAAGTGACGCTGCCATCATTACCAACGTAAAGTTGAGCAACGGTGGTGAGAAGAGAGAGAGTCTGTGTAAGGCGTGAATTGAGATGCTGCCTCACTGCTAAGTACCATTCGACAGGCGTATTCCACAGGGAGTACAAAGGTGTCTGCATTCTCGGAAATGCTGTAAGAAACCAAAAAATAGAGAGAAATGCGAGAAATATCGGTATAGAGCTGGAATCTGTAGCGACGGTAGGGGGTCTACTCAAGGTGGATAGGATCTCTCATTTCCCGCTAATGCATAAGGCAAATGAGAGAATAAGGAGAGTAAAAGAGTGAGTGTATTACATGAGGTGCGCACATGTACAGAACTAGTCACATGATAATAAGATCATGTGATCCAACTACGAAATGTGCTACAAAACATAAACTAAATACTCTACAATCAAAATAAGGGCTCCTGCATGCCAGCAAGGGTCAGAATTGCGAATAGTACCTTACAAAGCCCCCCTACAGAAGTGTTATTGAAGTCTGACATACGGACTTGGTGACGATTCCGTAAAATCTTAGCTGTAAGAGTGATTTTGGTCCAAGTTCGAATCTGCCAGTGGTAGTGCAAGGCGCGTCATTCCGATTAAGTTTGGGCCTGGCTTGTAACTTGTCTTCACCCACCATGACCGTGTACGCGGTTCTCTCTGATCTTGTTCTCCTTTCGTGCTGTGAGGCTTTGCACTAGAGCAAGGCACGAGTGGTAGGTACTTGCAAGTATTTGCAAGTATTGACGTTACCCGAGTAGTGCCGTACTCGGCACCTGCACACCCGGCACTTGTCATCATTTAAGTGATGCGCGGGTGACAAGTATGGGGTTGGCGACGCAAGTATTTGGAGCAAGTATTTGCTTAATACTTGTATGTAGGTACATATATATTTTACAGGATTTATTGAATTTTATTTGGGCTTAAACAAGCTCAATATCGTCGAGAAACGACGTCACAGACGAATTTCTCTGATCGCCGAGGTTACTGAACGTCTCGGCAATTGCCAGATAACGATCGATTCGGTCTGATCAGACATCTTGGCCTCCTACTACCACAGCACGACTTTAATGTCGTGCTTGTCGGCTCCAGAACGAGTTCTGGGGCTTGTTCTACTTGTTTCCTTCCTTTTCTAGTGCGATTTAGCTTCACGCCGACCGCTGCACCCTTGGATACATTCCGGGGTGATTCTTCGCATCTGTCTATGTGACGACGCCATCTGGACGACGGAATCTCGACAGCGTAAACCCTCAGGACGAGGCCGCCCTACTGCGGAATGCGCGCACTCACTACTCTCACGACACACGTTTGCATGACCACTACTAGCTGTACTACTTTAGTTATCTCTCTGGAACTAGCCAGGGCAACCTGGATTATATTCCGTGGAGCTAGCCAGGCTGTGAATAAGACCAGTCTGATACTGTACTCCCTCACCCGTGCACCCCGCCAGACTGCTACCCTGCTCTGATGATGTAATAAGCCATGTCGCCTCCCTGATCGCTGCCACCCTGTCTCCCGCTCGCTATCGCTGGCGGGGTCACTATATATGATTATAAAGAAATTAATTACTAAACTAATTAATGTACAAAACTAATGCCCTAACTCATTGGTATACCTATGGACCTATGCAACCTGATTATGCCTGCACTTACCTCCAGCAGTTGCCGGCGGGTCTCCAGACTGGGTAGCACTCGCTAGAGTTTATAAGTCCGGTTGGGTCCGGTTGTGGTGCCCAAATTTGGCAGGACCGGCAACCGCAACCGGTTGCCCAACGCAACTTTTTGCGTCAACCGTGGACCGCAACCGGTCCTTTTTGAGGACCGGTTGCAACCGCGGTCTTGCACTGGTCCACAACCGGTTGGGACCACTAGTGGTCGCGACTGGTTGCGACCGATTGAAACCGGTTTACACCCCCACTCGCAGCATCATTTATGCCCGTTGGTGGCCCCGAGCAATTGCGCAGGGGCTACCCAACGTGCATAAGCCACGGGGGTGAGTAGTGGAGGGGGATATGGATGATGGTGGAGGAGGAGGAGGTGGTGGTGGTGGTGTCGTCGTTGTTGATGTGTCCATCCCGGCATCCGTCCCCTCATCTCGCATCCATCTCCGCCTCGTGTCCGTCCCTGCATGCCTCTCCACGTGCTGTTGTCATTGTCATCGCCGTGGAGACGACTTAAAGTCGTCTCCTGGTACGCGGACTCATAGTCGAGCGCGGGGCATCCTCCTGCTACTCTGTATCCTCCTCCTAGCCTTGCTGTACGTGTGCTGCCCGTTTGCGGGGCTTACGCATTCTGTTCTGGTAGGGAGACGACTTAGAGTCGTCTCCCCGTATAGTCGTTTCTGTGGAGACGACGCAAAGTCGTCTCCCGGTCTCTCAACACCGACCCAGAGTCGTGTGTTGATCTGAAATCACCGACTTAAAGTCGAGTGATGCTGCCATCGTTGCCGACTTGCAGTCCAGCGACGGCGGTTGATGGAAGTGGTGGTTGGAAGGAGAGAGAGCTACCCAATCGCACGCTTATGCGTACATTCGGATCTCGCCCGAGTCGCCGGATCCGAGGAAATAGTCGCGAGTGGCTCTTGTGGCCCACACATGGGCTCGTTTGAGCTCAAAAAAATTTGAAAAATCATATTAAATATATACTTACATTATTCGGTTGCAACCGGTCTCAACCGGTCTGTACCGGTTCTGGAAAATTTAGCGAAACGTTCGAACCGGCAACCGCAACCGGTTAGAGACC
Organism: Hymenopellis radicata; assembly: GCA_015501595.1. NCBI lineage: Eukaryota > Fungi > Basidiomycota > Agaricomycetes > Agaricales > Physalacriaceae > Hymenopellis > Hymenopellis radicata. The sequence continues at coordinate 7,088 of JADNRX010000382.1, forward strand.
TCAACGACTCAAATCCGGGTCAGATCCGCGATCCGTCACGCGAGTACCCGTGGCCCAAACTGCCGATCCGCGATCCTTATCTGATCCGACCCGCCACGGATTACGGATCAAGACGAGTCGGATCGCCGAGATCACCGAGCGGATCGAGTACTCGAGTAAACTCGAGTATCGGACGCACCCAAATCTATTCATGCCCGACGAGTATCCCCGGGCAATGGCACGGGGACACTCAGTCGTGCATGATGCAGACTGAGGGTGGTGGAGGTGAGAGTGGGAGTGGTGGTATGGTGGTGGTGGTTGCTACGGCAGTGGTGGTGGTAGTCGTTGCTGTCCAGAGAGTGGTGGTGGTGGCGGCGGCGGCGGTCGTCGTCGTCCAAGTCGAGGTCAACGTCTTTATCGCGACGTGGCCGCATTCTCGCCACATCCTTGCCGCATTCCCCGCATCCTCACCACATTCTCTCCATCCCCGCCATCGCTGCATCGTCGTCGTCATCACGTCGTCGTGACCGTAGTCCAGAAGTCGTCCTCGTCGCGGAAGTCGTCCCCGTCGCGGAAGTCGTCCTGGTCGCGGAAGTTGCTGCTGCCGTCGCAGAGACAGCAGCAGCAGGCTCAGCACATAGCCAAAGCCTGAATCTCCACCCCAGAGGCCGCCTGACAATCGTCAGAGCGGCAGGGATGACAGTCGTCATGCCCTGGATGGTGGTGGTGGTGGTGAGCAAAGAGATCGAGTCATCGATCCAACGCTTACGCGTCGCTTCGGATCTCGGTCCGGAACGCCGGATCGCGAGAAATTATCGCGCATGCCTTGTTTGGGGCACGCAAGACCCCGTTTAACTTACTAAAAATTTGTAAATTAACTTTAAATATATACCAACATTTTCACGAGTCAACACGAGTACTCGCGACGAGTACTCGTGCCTCCAGCGGCTGATCCGCGATCCATGTGCGATCCGACCCGCCATGGGTCTACGGATCAAACGGATCGGATCTCCGAGATGCCCGAGCGGATCGAGTATGGGTAAACCCGTGTGATCCGTTGACTCGTTGAGGTCTCTACAACCGGTTGAAATCGGCAACCGGTTGCCTGCTAACCGGTCCAAAATCGGTTGCAGTCCGGTTGGGTCCGTCGGTCCTACCCGGTCCTACCAACCGGACTTGTAAACTCTAGCACTCGCGCCCGCCGCCCGCCTCGCCACTGCTAATTTCCACCGCGCCTCAAACTGCTCCCACACCGCATCCAGCCAGTGTGCCTGCCGCAGAGCGTACACTCGCCGTTCCACCTTCAATTCCTCGCTGCTGGGTAAATCCTCTTCAGAGCGAAGCCGCCATTGGCTGGTAAGCCAAAGCAATGTCGTGATCACGCACTCCATCTCCACCTTCAACAGCTTCACCTCCTCACCCCACCTTTGACACCACGCCCAAGATTTACACCATTCCACTTGGACTGCTACAGCATATCAGCAAGTAACAAAAATCAGCTCACATTCATATAGATACTCTTGCGTTGATGCGTCTGGAGTGCCCGCAGCAGTCCAAATCCAAGACAACTTCCATTTACTACCACCCGCGCCACTGCCCCGTAATTGTCAGCATCTTCCGCATCTGCCACGGCCGGCCTTAAGTGGCTTTCACGCCCCGAAATCCTTGCTAGGCGGCGCGGGGCCTTGGCGTTGTGATCCTCGACGAATTTGCTAGAAATGTCCTCCTGCGTTAACACTCTAAACTCTCCAACTCCCCGCTTCCCACCAAACTCGCCAACGCCCCTTGGGCGCAATGATATTGCACTGCAAAGAAGTTAACTTGGTTACCGACCCTGTCGATTAGTGTGCATGCTCTCGACAAGCGCTTCTGCCCTGACACGTTCTTGTCGGGAAAGCGAATGATATGGTTCTTGGCATGGAGCTTCAATCGCATCTTGAGGAGGGCATTCGAGCACTGTTCGCGCTGCAAAGTATCTCCATTCGGACCAGGTAGGGCTTGACGAAGGTATCACAATCCTGAGCGGGTACGTCGGACGGCATCTATAGCTTTATGTTCTCCGCCAGGATCGGCTCCCCGGTCGGGTTGGGATCCTTATAGAGATCGGCACGAGTGTGTACCTGGGTGCATCCGGCACCCGGGAGGCAAATACCCACGTCCTGAAAGCCATACCCGCCACCCGTCAAAATACTTGCCACCCGCGGGTACTTGACCTGCGGGTCAAGTACTTGGCAAGTACTTGCCTCAAGGGCAAGTATTTGTGACATCCGGGTGGGGCGAATACTTGCATAAGTACTCGCCTCAAGTTGGTGTTTTCGTGCGCGCCGACAACCCCCCGGGCAATTGCACAGGGGAATTCGACGCGCACGATGTACAGAGTCGAGCCCACCCTGTCGTATATAACGACAGGGAAGGGACAAGACAGAAGTACGTGGTGCGAGGAAGGTGGAAGAACTGATGGCGAGGAGGGCTGGTCGTGAGGAGACTTGCGCGCGAGGAGACGTCGGGTCCAAGGCAGTCGAGGAGAGACTGCGCAACACGAATGAGAGAAGAAAAAGAAAAGAGGTAGCAAATACGCACCTTCGGGGCTGGATGTGTCGTGGCCTGGATGTGTCGCGACGCATCCAGCCTAAGACAGACAAAATCCCATACAGAATCCGTCATAGTCGTAGTGTTTGTCCTTGTCGAAGTCATTGTCCGGAGCGTCGTCGTCGTTGTCCTGAGTGTTGGCGTTGTCCAGGCGCAACGGCCAGCGAGCAGCCAAACCAGTACCAGAATCGGGAGGAAATCGTCCAGTGTTGTTGCTGCCTCGCTTGTGAGGGCTTACGCTGCATGCATCGTCGTCGAATTGGTATTGTCACGAAGACGAACACCAGAACACGCCCCGGAACGTATCCGAGGGCGCAGCGGCCGGCGCAAAGCCAAACCGCGTCGGGAGAGCGAAGGAGCATAGAGAATGAAGGTAAAACAGGCCCCAGAAGAAGTTCTGGGGCCAACGAACACGACGCCGTCGTCGTGCTGTGGTGGGAGGAAGCAAGAGCTGAGATCGGAGCGGATCGATCGTTATCCGGCAAGTGCCGGGACGTTCGGCCAGTTCGGCGATCAGAGAAATTTCTTCAGAACGTCGTTTCTGAGCGATGTTGAGGTCGTTTGACCTCAAATAAATTTCAATAAATCATGTTTAATATATTTCTACCTCTCTGCAAGTACTAGGCAAGTACTTGTAGCAAGTACTTGCCTCACCAAACTCGTACTTGTCACCCGCGGCACCACCCGTGGGAAACAAGTACTTGCCACCCGGGTGCCGGGTGCGGCACCACCCGGGTGATCGAAATACTTGCCGGCACCCGCAAGTATCTGCCACTCGTGCCGATCTCTAACGCGCACCTTCAGCATACTAGCGATACGCAGTCTATAGTTGTATAGTCAATATCCTGTTCAATTAATTCAATCAATCACACTTACTGTTGGGATCGTATATCTGCGCCCATGGTAAGAAGCACAGTCACAGACTTCCGGGCATTATGGCGCATCTTCCTTTTCTTAGTTGTTACAGACACATCTGTGTCCGCCTCTGCCTCTGCGGCCACCTCCTTCTCTTGCTCTGTCTTCTCCTCTTCCTCTAGATCTGCCTCAATGGTCTTTTTCGACAAACTCTCTGTCAATGTGTTAGCGCAATGTCTTTTGATCATCAATACCGACATACCACGTTCTCAAGTCGAAACGTACAGATTGACGACTTTCCTGTCCAAGGATGGCAAGTCTTCCTCCATGCAGTATTGTCATTAAGACCTAAGTCTTAAATGTATTTAAGTCTTATTAAGACTTAAGCTTAAGGTCTTAACAAATATGAGAAGAGGTGTTAAGACCTTATAAAGCCTTAAGTGGCTGTGTTATTGGTGGTAGATTATGGACTTCCACTTTAACCAATGCTCATCACCTTGGTCCTTTACTATTCTCATCCTCACTCACCCACCACCACATGATCACATCTAATCCTTTCACTCCTCGTCTCAACAGCATATACATAACATATACACCTTATGACATTGCATAGAGATGTATACAGTATACCAGACATGAATGTTGAATGAGGTAGGTATGAGGCTTCATCACGATGAGGGGTTAATAGTACAGACTGTAGGCTGAAGGTGACCTGTAAACCTGCACTGGCAGCGGCCCAAGGATAGACGCAACTCTTAATTAAGATCTTAAATAGTAGGTCTTAATTAAGACTTACTTAGTATTAAGACCTTAAAACCTGAAAGGTGGTCTTAAATAAGACCTTAATGACAACACTGCCTCCATGTGCCATTTATGCAACGATGCCGTCCACTCGTCTTGCACGCCCTCCTCCAGACTACTCGTTGCCTCACCATAAGACCGAATCTGCACTTCGAGCTCCTCTAATGACACTTCGAGCCTCTTGTCCAGCAGCACACCTATAAAAAATTCTGTCAGTCAACATGCTACATCGTATCTCGGAAAGAAAATCACCTAGACCCATGCACTTGTCAAAAATTATGCGCGTTGATCGCTTTCTCAATGTTCTCGTGTCGGCCGTCTTGATGCATCTCTTTCATTACCATTGCCTTTAGGTTTAATCTCGACCAAACGCACTCGATTTCCTCTCCATCCGTCATCGCAGCTCCTGTCTTGTAGCGAAGAGAGTGCTCTGTTACGCATTTCTCAACATGTGCACTGCCGTGCCATACTGGCAGACCGACTCTGACTGATAGTGCTGGACGGCCCTCACTCTCGTCGTGTTGCAAAACGTCTGGCAGCAACGGCTTGCGGTCGAGAAGATGAACCCTGCATTGGCATCCCACGTCGTACGAAAGCATGATCCATAATAGAGTGACATATAATATCGAAGCCCAAAAAATGTAGTCCATATTAGAGTAACTGAAACATACATCAGCGCCGACTCGTACTTGTATTGAGATTATGCACCGTTCACCCTTCAGAGGCCCTATATTGCAATCTAAAGAAGTGTCTATTCTACCAGCGCGAGATTGATTTCCTGAGATATCACATCACCTCAAAGGGGGTCGAAGCTCAGGATTGCAAAGTCGCGTCCATCTTGAACTTCCCGAGGCCAACTACAGCTGAAGAAATGCGCAGATTCTTGGGACTTGTGCAGTTCATAGCCAGTTTTCTCGAAAACTTAGCGGAGTACACGCGTATCCTCACGCCACTCATCAGGAAGGATTCTTATCACAGTATAAACTGGTGATAGCCTACATCAAAGTCACGGAGAACACTGGTGCTGATGCCTTGTCCCGCATTCCAAATGGCAAATACCTGCATGAACTATCAGAATAGTCCTACACCCCATGGCCAGGAATTTCCACACCAGTAGCGGCAGTCCTGTCAGTAACGTCGGATGCCAAGTTCTTGCAACAAATAAAGGCTGGTTACGACTCAGATGAATTCACGAAGAAATTAGCCACACTGCGCGCCCTTCCGCCAGGCATTACCAAAGACAATAGTCTATGGTTCATCGATGGGTGCCTCCTCATTCCACGAACCGAATCACTGCGAGAAAATCTCTATAGAGTCGGGCATGACAACACTGGACATTTTGAGTTTGACAAAACTTATGAATACTTATAGAATTCATACTACTGTATACTTTCGACCGGATGTTCGCCGGTCGTGATGCGTTATGCAACGAACTTATATGAACTAAGTTCGTTGCCAGGCACGGAGCCCCGACTTACCGCATTTGGACGTCCCGCCGTAGGCGGGAGCGAAATCTTTACCGTTTTGGGCCATCTGACCCTGAAATTGAGGTTCGTGATGCGTTATGGAAGGGGATAAGTTCGGTTCGAAGGCCCGCGTGACGCGTTATTTGAACATGCGGTCGAAAGTATACAGTATTGGCCGAATATGCGACGCGACCTGGAGAAATCTTACGTACCCAGCTGTGATCAGTGCCAACGAAATAAGTCCAGTACCAAGCGAAAGGCTGGTCCCTTACACCCATTGCCCATTTCCGATGCACGGTTGACATCTGTCGGAATGGATTTCATTAGTCCCTTGCCAGAAGATGAGGGATTCAACTGCATACTCACCATGACATGCCGCCTCAACATCGATAAGAACCGACATAAATGCTGAGGATCTGGCTTTAATCTTCTTTTGCGACTGATATTGCGACAATGGCATATTAGAGAACATTGTCATAGACAGAGACAAGCTTTTCATGTCAAAATTTTGGAAAACGCTCATGAAACTCGCCAGTGTTTCCATCAAGGCATCATCTTCGTATCATGCTGAGTCCGACGGTTGGTCAGAATGCTCGAACAAAACAGTTGTCCAGGTCTTGCGATATTACGTCAATAGAAAATAGAAAGATTGGGTCGCAGCCCTACCCAAGGTCCGTTTCGACTTAATGAATAGTGTCAATGCATCCACCGGCATCTCCATGTTCCAGCTGAAAATGGGACATTCACCCAGGATACTACCATCAGTCGATAAGCCTACCCGGGCTGAAGACATATAAGAGACACGCGCAAGAGAGATCATTGACAAGATTAAAGCGACCGAGGCCGAAGCGCGAGACACCCTGTATGCAGTGAAGGTCTCCCAAGCCTTCCACGCAGACAGAGAGCGAGGTTCTCTACCCAAGTTCAAAGTAGGTGACAAAGTGTGGTTGACAACAGTGCACCGCCGCAACCGAGCTAAGCGAGAAAAAGGATTGATTTGTGCCAAGTTCTATGCTAGGAATGATGGACCTTACATGATACTGCAAGCGCACCCAGAAACCAATGCTTATACACTCGACATGCCTGCCACCGCCAATCTCCAGCCTAGCTATAATGTGGAAGACCTGATGATGTACGTTCCGAACGACGATACCTTGTTCCCAAGTCGGAAGTTGGCGTGTCCCGGTCCTGTCACATCAGGCGATATTGAAGAGTATGAACTTGACCGTGTGGTGGATGCTCGCTGAAGAGGTCGAGGTTGGCAGTTTCAGGTAATATGAGTTGAATATGAGGAAGAAGACATGAGGTGGTTGTCGTATTCGGCGCTGAAGGATTGCGAGGTGTTGGATAATTAGATTTGCGAAGGTGGTGACGGGCCTCAAGAGCTCATTGATTCCATCCGACACGATGATGGCTACGTGTTGGCATCGGCTGCCGTAGTTCCGCAAGCTTCGAGGTGGAAGGAAAAGGTATAGTTAGGGAATTTTTTACTTTCGCTCTGCCGATCCAAGTCTGTTGCCCACGTCGGGATATCAGCTAATGATTTCGGATATTAGATATACTTTACTTACCTTTTTGCTTGGTTGAATGGCTCGGGTTTTGAGTGGAGGAGAGTGTAAGCATAGCTTACGACGCACTGATCTGGTTCCGGCGATTGTGTAGCTATTCATGTGATTTGAGATTTATATGCCTGTTTAACACCATTATTTGTTCATCTTTCTTTCTTGTATTCTTACGTCGATGTTTCTTTTATACGACGTGTTCTTATCTCGCTCTTGTCTGATTTCCCTCTCAGATTCTCTTTGAGCATCAGCAAGACGACCTGTGACTTGTTGCCTTTTTGGGACTTTTCGGCTTGTCGAGTAAAAATGAGTCTCTGCACCGTACTTCAGTGGGCTCCCGTATCCTTAGAATACTTATTTTATGGTATAAATATAATATACATAATTATATGTAGCATACAACACAAAATGAAAAAGATCTCAAAATGGAAGAGATGACGGGGAATTGAACTTGTGGCCTCCAGGGACATGACTGGTCTACTTGTCACTTGTCGGCTTTTTTGTATGAAAAAAGCCCAAAAAAATTCAAAAAAGTCCCGAAAAGTTGCGGAGTGACTTTGCTGATGAGGTATGTCTATCTACGACGACAGGCTTTTACATATATTCTATTTCCTACGAGAATTAGATCTACAACTTTTGCATCACCAGAGAATGACTTGAAGCTATGCTAACTAAATTAGATCTCACTCCATTTCACAAGGAAGAAATTGACTTATTGGTCCATGTCATCCTTGCACACTTCAACACCTTTGCCTTCCATATATTAAAAAAAGGTTTATTCAATCTCAAGTACTATCCTGACTATGTTATTCCAACCATCGAGCACACACCATGACAACGTCCGCTAATGAAGCTACTACATGCGGTAGTTAACGATGTTCGAGATGAAATCTGACGATATGTAGCTATTGGGAAATTTGAGCCTACAGTGTCGAGCTATTACTCATCTATGTTTACTGTGGCCAAGAAACCTGAATCCAAGCTACTAATAATATAATATTTTGACTGTAAGTTCATAAAATTTTAAATTTTTTGACCTTCCCACGCCTGATAAGTGATCGGCGGCATTTTTTAGTATGCGATAAGGAAATTCAGAGGCCTTGTGACCTGTGACATGAACTTATAGTTGAAATAGGATAGTATGTCTCATACTGAATATTGAAGAGCTCAATGCTGTTATAGTCAGAGACTCCTTCTTATCACTCAACATAAACGACTTCGCAGAATTTTATATCTGCTATTTCGTCTACTTTCTTGAAGATCTTTTCTCTGATTTTGATGTCTGCATAGTAAATCAAAAGTCACATTCTACACAAGCATTCTCAAGTATAAAAGACGCGCTTCAGCAGACAACACTTATATAAGACTTCACAAATGTAATTCAAGAGTTTTCCCATCGTATAATGCACGTCTTGAAGAACGTTTGGGAGGAGGACATATGCAATAACTACATTAATGACTGCAGTGTTCGTGCTTCTCCCACTCACTATAATGATGAGTCCATATTCAACAATCCTTTAATTTAAAGATTTTGGTAGGAGTTTGTTCAGTGGATCGACAAGTTTCTAGCTGCTTTAATCGCAGTTAACATCACAATATCAGATATCAAAGCAGTACTTGCGACATTGGAGCTTGGCATAGTTGGTTCCCTCGTAGCTTTTGCTGGTTAGATTTTATTACCCGACCTCATATCAAAGATCATGAAATAACCTGTATCTAATATCTATTTCTGTAAGCGAAGTTCACATGTTCTTAGGACTTGTCGAAGGAACTCGCTGCTAGATACGAAACTTCGCTCGAATCGTCAAACTACTTACAGTTTTTCTACGCGATAAAGTTCTATTCAAGATCACTGATGATGTTGTTGAAGCAATCAACTTCTTGAAGGGAAGAATAATATCAGCTCTAATCTTGATATATCTCAATAATGAGAAAGCTTAACTTATCACATGACCACTTCAAGCAAGGGATGAAGGTCTTTTGATTCTAGGTGTCGACTCGAGTTGCATGGGAGAAGGCTAGGCTCTCTATCAAGTCATTAAAAACTTGAAAAAACTTGCTATATTTGAATTATGCACATTTAATTCCTTTCAGCAAAACTACGGTCAACTCAAATCTGAGATATTCAATGTCTTTTGCGCATTGAAGAACTGGCATCATAGACTTTGAGGAGTGCACTTCTGCCTCGAATATGATGCTGTCTCCTTTGCTAAGATGCTCAGAGATTTCAATAATATTCTTAATGCGCCTATATTGTGATGAATTCATTAAATTGGTCTCTTCACCTTCAAAATCTGTCATGTTCCTGCATCCTCACTGAAGATGAAAGATGCTCTATCTTGGATGCGCATTGATACTGAATACTTGAATGCAGCAGACAATGCAGAAGAGTTTCTAAATGGCTATGATATGGCATACGAATTTCGCTACCTCGTACTACTCTCAGAATGTTCTCTTACAGCTCTCGTCAACTTCACACTCCATGCACTTCAAATCAAACATTCAAATTCCTTCATCACATAATGGAACGATGATTCGCAATTATAAATGCTCATCTATTAATGTTCTGTAGCTCTAATCTTTCAAGAGCAGTCTGATTTCAATTCTTTTCCCTCAATTCTGGCTAATCAGCTTTATTCCTTATTCACTCACTCTGCTTTGTGCAATGTTTAATTATGAAACAACTATCAATATCCAAGAAACTCGTCCACTGCGCAAAGTTGTGCATATCACTTTTGATTATGACTACGATGAGCAGATCGTCACTTTAGAGACTTACATCTATAGTGCTGACATCTACGGTGCTGACATTGCTATAGTTGCGCAAATAATAGCATAATCACTCACTAAAACCTCGGCAGTTCTTGACTCATACGTTGGAGAAAAGAAAGTTAACAAAAATGGATCAGGATACAAGCATAGCACTAGAGATCGCGACGATGATGAATACTGGGAAGATCTACGTAAATTCCTCTAATCAGAATGTTATCCAAAGAATTTAACCACAGATACGAAACACCTTCACTTTCTACCACCTTATGCTTTATAGAGCATGTTACGAGTTTAAACCTGAGTTTGGCAGGTCGAGTTTGCACGAGTTTGCATATCTGAAGTCCGAACTTGCGACTTATCTCAAACTTGCAAGTTGCAGGTCTAAAACTCGCGAATTGCAGGTTTAAAACTTGAATTTACGAGTTTTTGACGAGTTTTGAGCTATAACCTACTTATATCACCTCCAACTGAGGTCAAACAAATGTAAACATCATCTCTATAGCCTATTGCAGCTCTGTTGAATCATATTCATATGTATAACACAGTTTGTATGCATAATATTATATATTAACTGACTATCAGAACCTGCGCAAGTATTTGCAGAATGCTCCAACTCCAAACCTGCGACTTGCGCGAACCTGAGTCATGAGTCGCGAGTTGCAGGTTATTTGCGAATTACCTGCGCTGACTGAAACTCGTGGCATGCTCTAATGCTTTACCTATAATCTATTGTGAGGTATCCTAAAAGGGTCCTATATTACATTGTGAGCTCTATATTGGAAGAGTGTCAAATAAGTTCATAATTAATTATGGGAGCCTCTGTCTAATATAGCAGAGCCCTCCCGTGCGCCTTCCCAATAGGGAGAGTCTACCTAAAGGTGGCCTGCAGCCTGGTCTAGGATCTATAAATAGATTTGACTATGCTTTGGATTTAGCAGAGCTCTGCAGGATCTACTAATAACGAGATTAAATATTAATGAGATGTGGAGAATGTTTCTGAAATTGATGAATTGATAGATGAGACTTAAAAGAATGAAGGATGACCTTTATAGCGCATTTTTGATTAGATCAATACTAAATTAAATGGGGTGAGCATTTATAAATACTGCTATGGGGGATGGTTGTTGGGTTGATGAAAACCTTTTTTATAGTTTTTTAGGCTGAGAATTCAATGGTGTAAATTATTTTGCGATAGCATCAAAATTAAAAAAGATATTAGAGGTGCAAAAATGCGTCATACTTCTAGTAGGCCTTGTAGATAGTCTATAGTCTTGGAACTTTGATACATTTTAGAGGTATTATAGAATAATATGTAATATCAATTTTAGATTATTTCATCGAAGGGTTCAAGAGATATACTAGAATGACTGCTGCAGAGCCCCTAGGGATATAATATAGGATCTTACTATTCTGAAGATCTATAACTTTGATATATGGTGTATAGTAGTAATATATTTTTTTAATAGTAGAGAGAGTGCTTCGAACCCAGTAGTCCATGTATAAATAGGTCCCCAGTGCTGTTTTAGGCATTTTCACATTTTTAGTTATTTAACATAGGAATACCTCTCTAAATTATATTGAACTACCTTGAAACATTTATTTACAACCTTTTCGCAAAAGGAATCATGTCATTTGGTGAAGAGACCAGTGTTCTAAAGGTCAGTCTTCCTCCCCACCAGAGTTTTGATCAAAATTCTCACGCTCTAAAGGCAGGATCGTCGACTCAATTTAACGTGTCTTACACATGCTACTGTCTTCATTTCTTCTGTAAGACGTGTATATATATTATATGCATGATCTTCAGGTGTTAAATCAGTAATTTAATGAGGTAATCAGGTCAGGAACTCGTTCTAAGCTCTGTAGACAGTTTAAGCTTTGTAGACAGTTTAAGCTACCTTCAAATAGTAATATTTCAAGTTCTACTTCAAAGGACACCCTAAAAAGTATTCTATTATGAATATATATCATATTAGATAAAGTAAGAAACATCTCCCATATGCTACATATGAGAGGTAAGAAAGTGAAAATGCAATGGATTAACTCTTGCATAACTGCTTTTAATGTCTGAACAAGTTATAGCACATAGTTATTATCTGGCTTGATCTAATAATTGTAAAGTATTGTTCAATTTATAGTAGAACAAGAAGGTCTGTATATCTAAAAAAGAGTTCTTAACCTGATTACTTCATTAAATTACTGATCTGACACTTAGAAATCATTTATATAATATATATACACGTTTTACAGAAGAAAATGAAGGTAGTAGCATATATGAGACATATTAAATTAAATGAATGATTCTTCTTTTAGAGCATAGGAATTTTGATCAAAACTTCGATAGAGAGGAAGACTAACCTCTAGAACACTGATCCCTTTATCAAATGACATAATTCCTTTTGCGAAAAGGTTGTAAATAAATATCTAAAGGTAGCTCAATATAATTTAGAGAGGTATCTCTATGTTAAATAACTAAAAATGCGAAAATGCTTAAAATAGCATTAGGGACCTATCTATACATAGACTACTGAATTGAGGACACTTTTTATATCATAAATAGAGGTTTAGTACTACTATAAATAATGTATCAAAGTATGTATATCTATGTCTGATTACTCTTATCTACTACTTATGAATACGGACAGAAGTAGACACAACCTAACCTACAACCACTACTTGCTCATACACTCTCGATTTGCATATCTATCCTGTTATCTAGCAAATACTAAGGGAATACAGCTTCAACGTATAAGTGGATTTTACACTTTTTTTCGCTACTATCATAGATCTCGACAAAATCGAGGTGCGATACAAGCGCTATGACTACTGGATGTCTTGTCGACAATATGCAAAGATACCCACTCCCGAAAGGAGCTCATTCCCAGAGATTTCTCGAGGAAACTTTGAACCGCGACCCTGATCACAAATAATCTGTACCCGTGCGGAGCGCATGCGCGATATTATCGCGTAAATGCCATTCTTTGAACGAGAACTCAATATCCCCGACATACTGGCGGCTATGCAGTCATCGACGCCATATACCCACTTTGTCCCGCAACAGCATTTTGCTGCAGGACCCCCAAGACCAATGAACCCAAGGCCAATGGCTGGACCGGCTTCGTCAATAATCTACTCGACTACTATGCCCACTGGTCCGACACCGCTATCAGCACGTCCTCATAGGTCCCTCTCGCCATCCTCTCTTAGAATATTAACGGGAGCACGATTTACGACGGCATCACCTGCCATTTCCCAACCGACGACACATCCTTTGTTCTTTTAAAAGAATATGAGACCACCGACGCAACTTCCTTTTGAGGTTTCCCATATGTCCTATGAAGCGCAGGTTACTACTAGCCCTGCTCTCCTCGTCAAGGCAGAGCCATTATTGGCTCCGCTCCCTAACCCGAGGTTCCGAGCACCGCCTTCTCTGCTTCCCCTTCACTCAAAGCTGAACACAATGTCTTCATCAGACGTGTTTCAGTCACCACCACCACTGCCTACGCTGAACTCAGCGCAACCATCGGCACAGCCATCACCACATCCATTTAGGACCACGGTGGAGGATGCCCCATCCACGGCTACACCTCCAAGTCCATCTCGATCTCCCACAACATCGATACAGAGCCGTCCCTTGCCCTCAAGACCAATATCTCTACCAGCGCAGACTGATAGGGTGCCGACTCCCCCGCCAAGACACGCTATATCAGTCACAACGCGTATTCACAGCCATAACAACAACGAATCATATAGGGAGATGATACGTCGATACGAAGATTTACTTATATTGTTAGCTACGCAACGTTAAACGTTGCATAGGCAATCATTTTTAGGAATACCTCATCTAGCAATAAACCAATTTCTGGCCGAAAACTTATTGCCTGATGGAACATTGAGACCTCGCCCCATTGATGTGTTACCAAGTCTTGACAGTATGACTATGACCGTGAGAATTACTTAGCCAATGTTGATGTGGATGCTTTGAGGACCCAATGGCCTTGAAATGAAGATGAAACGGACTCCAATTATGTCCGTCGCACGAATGCGCTCCGCAGCAAAGCTCAAGAGCACTTGAACTCTCTGGAAATAGCTCGCTCACGGCACTCTCGTATAGCATCCCCGGATTTCCCTAAGGATACTACAGAGATGAGGGACCTCTATACTAGAGGAATACTGCAGTGTGTGCGAAATTATGATCTCAGCCAATATCAAGTTTCACGAATCCTGGAACAGTTCATCATTTTTGACGAAGCTTTGTGCGCATTTATGCCTAGTCAGCCAGAGCTTCGAATCTTAATCCCAGACTTGGGAATGGAAGGAGCTTCGTTATCGCACTATAAATAAGTGCGAACCGCTTATCCATCACTGACGAATACAGATTCTGCATCAATTGCATCTAATTCGATGCATTACGCTACGGCAGAGTCCATACACTCTAACGCCACACCAGACTCAGTGTATAGTGCCACTCTAATTTCGCAGGATGAAGTACCTACAGAGTATGGATACGGTTATACAATGCAACCAGAGGAGGGGAGCGTGCCTAAAGGCAAAATATTCCCGTTTCATACCTCCGCTCTGCCTCCACCATTACCCCGCGGCTGCCTCAATGACTGCCTCAGCAGCCACCTCCACCTCCACCGCCGCCGCCGAGTGATCCTGACGACAATGGATTCCCAATAACAGGGGTAGATTCCCATATAGAGGACTACCTGGACCCCAAGAGAAGGAAGAGGTTCTCGGGACCTCCTGGACCACCAGGACCTACAGGACCTCCTGGACCTAAAGGATTACAAGGTCCTATAGGCACTCCTGGACAACGAGGAGCTCAAGGCCCTCCAGGATTACCTAGAGAAGGAGGAAATCCACCAGACCCTCCTCCACCACCGCCTGACGACAACCACTCTGAACACTCAAGTTCTAACATGAGTACTCACGTTCGGTTCCCGAATAATAATCGCGACGAGACACCCGCTCGATTTGGATCAGTGCATCTCGGTTCGGTAGGACCAAACTGCTTCACGCCGAAGAAATCTTCAGCTACGTATGCGAGAAATGTATCGAAGAACAGCTACTCTTACCAAGAGTAGGCATTGATTCCTCAATGCAGAAGGTGATGATGCAAGGAATGCCTAAACCATCTAAGTATACTGATTCAGATAGTAGTATTGTGGTCTTCGATGAGTGGTTTAGAAAGATAGTATCTTGGATGAACGCGCTAAACCTATGCAGTCCCGCAACCACCGTAATGGAAGACGGCGATGAGATCATCAGCACCATGGATCGACAGTGCATTTCAATGCTACACGCATATCTTGACGGAGATGCACTGCAATAGTTTTGTGACAACGTTGAAGACGTGATTTTCAACATGCAAGTCGAAGGAACTATTCTATTTTCATAAATCATTAATGATCTTTATCGGCGATTCATTCATGAGGGATCGCTCTTTGACCTCATGAGGAAGTTCGATAATACGCGGTATAATTGAGAGGGTGGTGTTCGCCGACTGTTCTCTGAACTACTACGATAGACGAACATGATGTCATGGCCGCCAGATGTGTACCGCTTCAAGCACAAACTCATGAGCACCATACCCAATCAGATATGCATTCTGTTACACCAGTCAGGTGTAATCACAGAAACTTCAACAATACACACTATAATGAAGGATTCTCTTAAAATTGAGAAGGGCTTGTGAGCAAGCAAGCAGTACAAATCGTTGACTACATCAGTTCGATTTAGAGTCTGCCACGGATTGGGTAAAATGGCGGATATCCGCCACCCGATCCCCGACTCAATCCACAGATCAGATCGGAAAAAGCGATCTGATCCATATAATCCGGATCGCGGCACGAGTCACGGTTAGGCTGAGATGTGCACGGATATCCATGCTACCGATCCGTATACGATCCGTGCTCTCAGACACTTACATATCATATTTTTGAAGATTTTTATAATTTTATTTCGCCTCAAACGCCCGCAAAATCACCAGAAACGATGTTGTGGTCAAATTTTCCTAATCGCCGAGCTGGCTGAACCTCCCAGCAACTGCCGGATAAGGATCGATCAGCTCAGACACTGACTCTTTCCTCCTCCACCATAGCACGATCGTAAGATCATGCTCGTCGGCCCAGAACTTTTTCTGGGGCTTCTCCAGCCTCTTGTATGTGTGCTTTTGCTGTGTGGTTTGGCTTCATGCTGACCACTACGCCCTCGGATACATTCCGGGGCGATTTACGCTGCAGCATTAGTGCTCGTCTTTACGACAGCACCTTTTCTACGGGATCACTGCCATTTGACGGCGGCAAGGATGCAATACCACTTGGATCCGCTGGACGATGCGCAAGGTCGTTGGCCACGATGCTCTAGCAACGGCCCAGCATCCACGTGTAAGCCCTTAAGCGGGCAGCAGATGTCGAACAACGACGACGACGACCTTCAAGAGGCCACAGGACGATAGAGGATGCTTTCGCCCTGCCTTAGAGCAGGCTTGAAGCGCGGATGTGGTGGTAGACCTGGGCACGAGTGCGCACTCGGGTGCACTCGCACTCGTAGGGCGGGTCATTCGTGCGTGAGAGCCGGACACCCGCACTCGAGTGACACCCGAGTGCGGCACTCGAGTGCGGCACCAACTCGCGGGTGTCTTACCACTCGCGAGTGTCGCCCACCCGTGTATGGTGGCGGGTGTACACGAGTACACCCACACTTCCTCCACCCCAAACTCATGCCACGTCGGCATCCCCCAGCAATTGCGAGGGGAGCAGCGGCGGGGCATGATGATGGTGGTAGTAGGGGGTGGTAAGGTGATATGAGTGGTGGTGGTGGTGGTGTGAGCAGTCGAGGTCGCGTCGCCGTCAATGACGCTGCGGTATCCTGGTTGGGTCGTCCTTGCCGCGTCCTTCTCCTCCTCCTCCACCTCATCATCGCCATCTCATCCTTGTCATCTCATCGTCCTCGTTATCCTATCGCTCTCTTGTCCTGTCGTCCCGTATCCATGGAGACGACACTAAGTCGCTCACTGGGCTCTCGACGCCGACTTGAAGTCGAGCGCCAGTGTCATCGATGCCGACGCAGAGTCGAGCACCGGTGTCTCCGTCGCCGACTCAAGGTCGAGCGACGGGTCGTCCTTGGTGGTTGTGGTGAGAGTGGGAAGAGAGAACTGCGCGATCGCACGCTGACGTGTCACTTCGGATTCCGGCCCGATTCGCCGGATCGCGAGAAATCCTGGTGCGTGTCGTTTTTCCAGTCAAAAAAATCAAAATAAAATTCGAAAAAATATACAAAAAATGCGAGTGTCCACCCGGGTGTCTGCCCACGGGTACTCGCGGCCCAGAGGCAGACACCCGCACTCGGGTGGACACCCGTGCTGACACTCTACTCGAGTGCGGCACACACTCGGCACCCGGGTGCCGAGTGCGGGTGCATCCGGGTGCACACTTAAGCACCCGACACTCGTGCCCACGTCTATGTGGTGGTAGTTGGGTGCGGCGCATCTGTAGACGACGCCGCACAAACAGGTGCATATTTAATTAGTGAATAGCGCGGGTGTCCCGCGGGTGATTGTGTTCAGACCCGCACCCTTACCCGCCGTTGGCCCGCACCCGCCGTACGGGTACGGGTAACCCGCGATATTCACCCCCGGGCTGTGACGGGTGTAGGGGTTACCCTCAGCCTCAGACCCGCCATGTCCGAAGTCGGTAGGTATAGACCTGGGCACGAGTGCCCACCCGGGTGCACTTGCACTCGCTGGGCGGGTCACTCGCGGCTCCAAGCCGGACACCCGCACTCGACTGCCACCCGGGTGCGGCACTCGAGTGCGGCACCCATTCGCGGGTGTTTCGCACACACGAGTGTGTTAACACTCATGTGTGGTGGCGGGTGTACCTGTGTACACACCTGCTCCCAGCACCCCCGACTCACGGCCAACTCATGCCACGCCTGCATCCCCCAGCAATTGCGAGGGGAGCAGTAGCGGTGCATGATGCGGACGCGGACGGTCTCGGTGAGGTGAGGGAGGATGGGATCGCATATGTGGCGCCTCGTTGGAGGGCTTACCCGTGCACTAGAGTAATGATCTGTAAACTATCATCAGTATTCAAAGCACCATTGACGGCGTCTGTCAACGCCGCCAAAAATGAAGAATAACGCAAAAAGATACGTACCAACCCGCCACGTCACCAGCAGATGACGTGGCGGCCCATATCCACCGCCCCCGTTCTTCAAGCACGCTGTTCAGCGTGGCGGGTGGCGACTCCTCCTTCGAGTACGCGAACGCCGACTCAAAGTCGAGCGTCAATACCGTTACCGGTGTCCTGCTGCCTCGTTTGCGAGGGCTTACGCGTCCGCTGGGTATCCATGGAGACGACTCAAAGTCATTCTCCATAAACACGGACGCCGACTCAAAGTCGTGCGCCGTCGTCACTACCGTCGTGGTAGTGGTAACGCGTTGGCGGAGGTGGTTGTGGTGGTGGTGAGATAAGAGAGATCGGACGCAATGAGACGCTTACGCGGCCTTTCGGGTCTCGGCCCGAAGCGCCGGATCGCGAGATATTATTGTGTCGTCGTTTTTAGGCGACATATGGGGCCGTTTAACTTGGAAAATTTTTGTAAATTAAGTTTAAATATGTGTATTGATTGTCGAGTGTTTACACGGGTGTTTGGGCACGGGTACTCGCGGCCCAAAGCCGAACACCCGCACTCGGGTATCCACCCGTGCAGACACCCTACCCGGCACCGGCAAACACTCGACACCCGGGTGTGAGTAGCGAGTGCACCCGGGTGCACACTTAAACACCAGACACTCTTGCCCAGGTCTAGGTAGGTATAATACCAACTCACCTCACGAATACCTAGATGTTTCATGCCCGTTGGCTACCCCCGAGCAATTGCGCGGGGGCCACCAGCGTGCATGAGGTAGGGAATCGAGGTGGGTGAGGAGGGTGTGGATTGATACGGCGGATGTGGGGCTTGTTCGCGTTGCCATTCCATAGAGTCTATACCTGATGAGTGTTCAATAGAAGAGTTATAACGATTACAAGACAATAAACAACTGAATAAAAAACGCACCGTTGTGCTGAATGCGTACGCGACGCCCTTCAGCCTGCAAATCCGTCAAAAGTATTTGTTTGTGTCGATGTCATCTGTGCAGTTGGCGCTTCCCAGTCGTCATCCTGAGTGTGAAGGTGGCGGCGAGCAGCGGAAGCCAAGCTCGCAGTCGAAGAGCAAAGTAAAGGACCAGAATCAATGCTGCCTCGCTTGTGAGGGCTTACGCGTAGTAAGTCGTCCGTAAAATGGCGCCGTTGTGTAAACAAGCGCGAGAATGCACCCCGGAACGTATCCGAGGGCGCAGCATCCGGCGCGATGCTAAACCGGGCGAAGAAAGCGAAGAAGAACAAAGAGAAGAAGTGAGAAAGGCCCCAGGAAAGTTTCTGGGGCTGACGAGCACGACACGGATGTCGTGCTGTGGTGGTGAGAGGCAAAACATGAAGATCGGATCTGCCCGATCGTTATCCGGCCGTTGCCGGGGTGTTCGGGCAGCTCGGCAATCGAGAAATTCTTTCGACGCAACGTTCCTTGGTGACGTTGGGCTCGTTTAGGCCCAAATAAATTTGATAAATTGAAGAATATATATATGTATCTACCATGGCAGTTATTGAGCAGGTACTTGTCCATGTAAGGGCAGCCATAGACTTATCTGAGTCCAGATCACGGGTGACTACGGGTCACGCGGGTCACGGCGGGTTCACAGACCGAGACCCTCACCCGTACCCGCCAGTACCCGTACCCGCAACCCGGACCGGGTCAGCCGACCCAGGCTATTCACTATATTTAATATCTACTACCACGACCAATGACAACAACAATGTGTACACGACCGATGATCCCGGCGACTGGCAATGAGGACATGCTTGCTGCCCATCAAGTGCTGAGCATATGATGCTGTGTTCGCTGTCCTGCACGCTAGAGCATGCCACAAGTTTCGGCCAGTGCAGGTAACTCGCAGGTAACCTACGACTCGTGACTCGCGACTCAGATTCGCGCAAGTCGCAGGTTTGAGGTTGGAGCATTCTACAAGTACTTGCACAGGTTCCGGTAGTCGGTTAATATATAATATTATGCATATAAACTGTGTTATAGATATAAATATGATCCAATAGAGCTGCAATAGGCCATAGAGACCATGTTTGCATTAGTTTGACCTCAGTTGAAGGTGATATGAGTGGGTTATAGCTCAAAACTCATCAAAAACTCGCAAACTCGCAAGTTTTAAACTCGCAACTTGTGAGTTTTAGACCCGCAACTTGCGAGTTTGAGACAAGTCGCAAGTCCGGACTTCAGATACGCAAACTCGCGCAAACTCAACCTGCCGGACCCGGGTTTAGACTCGTGGCATGCTCTACTACACGCCACCTCCTACCTTCATTTCCTCTCCATCCACCATACATCCCCCATCCTCCTCCTTTCAGTGTAGGTATGCGGTTCGCTCATTTGAGTAGAGTTTACAAGTCCGGTTGGTAGGACCGGGTAGGACCGGCGGACCCAACCAGACTGCAACCGATTTTAGACCGGTTAGCAGGCAACCGGTTGCTGGTTTCAACCAGTTGCAGTTGCCGGTTCGAACGTTTCGCTAAATTTTCCAGGACCGGTACAGACCGGTTAAGACCGGTTGCAACTGGATAATGTAAGTATATATTTAATATGAATTTTCAAATTTTTTTGAGCTCAAATGAGCTCATGTGTGGGCCACAAGAGCCACTCGCGACTATTTCCTCGGATCCGGCGACTCGGGCCGAGATCCGAACGTACGCGTAAGCGTGCGATCGGGTAGCTCTCTCTCCTTCCAACCACCACTTCCATCAACCGCCGTCGCTCGACTGCAAGTCGGCGACGACGGCAGCATCACTCGACTCTAAGTCGGTGATTTCAGATCAACACACGACTCTGGGTTGGTGTTGAGAGACCGGGAGACGACTCTGTGTCGTCTCCACGGAAACGACTATACGGGGAGACGACTCTAAGTCGTCTCCCTACCAGAACAGGACGCGTAAGCCCCGCAAACGGGCAGCACACGTACAGCAAGGCTAGGAGGAGGATACAGAGTAGCAGGAGGATGCCCCGCGCTCGACTATGAGTCCGCGTACCAGGAGACGACTTTAGGTCATCTCCATGGCGATGACAACGACAACAGCGCGCGGAGAGGCATGCAGGGACGGACGCGAGGTGAAGACGGATGCGAGATGAGGGGACGGATGCCGGGATGGACGCGTCGAAAATGACATGTCAACAACGACGACACCACCACCACCACCTCCTCCTCCTCCACCATCATCCATATCCCCCTCCACTACTCACCCCCGTGGCTTATGCACGTTGAGTAGCCCCTGCGCAATTGCTCGGGGGCCACCAACGGGCATAAATGATGCTGCGAGTGGGGGTGTAAACCAGTTTCAATCGGTCGCAACCAGTCGCGACCACTAGTGGTCCCAACCGGTTGTAGACCGGCGCAAGACCGCGGTTGCAACCGGTCGTTGCGGTCCACGGTTGACACAAAAAGTCGCGTTGGGCAACCGATTGCGGTTGCCGGTCCTGCCAAATTTGGGCACCGCAACCGGACTAGAGACCTCAACGACTCAAATCCAGGTCAGATCCGCGATCCATCACACGAGTACCCGTGGCCGAAACTGCCGATCCGCGATCCTTATCTGATCCGACCCGCCACGGATTACGGATCAAGACGAGTCGGATCGCCGAGATCGCCGAGCGGGTCGAGTACTCGAGTAAACTCGAGTATTCCACACACCCAAATCTATTCATGCCCGACGAGTATCCCCGGGCAATGGCACGGGGACACTCAGTCGTGCATGATGCAGACTGGGTGGTGGTGGGAGGATAGTAGGAGTGGTGGTGATGGTGGTGATGGTGGTGGGAGATGGTGTGGTGGTGGTGATGTGGTGGTGATGGTGGTGGTGTAGGTGATGCGTCGTCGTTGGTTCCATCAGCGTGCTCAGCGCATCGTCTGTGTCAACGCATCGTCCGCGTCAACACATCGTCCGCGTCAACACATCGTCCGCCCCATCTGTCGTCCATCCATCCTCGTCGTCCATCCATCCTCATCGTCGGTCCATCCTCGTCGTCACCCTATCCCATTCGCAAGTCGTCTGGCGGCCAGTAGTCGTCCGTGTCGCAAGTAGTCGTCCTGCTGCTGTTGCAAAGACAGCAGCAGCCCCAGCACAGAGCCAGGCCCCAAAGAAACACCCCAGAGGCCGCCTGACAATCGTCAGAGCGGCAGTGGCGACGGTTGTCGCACACTGGGTGGTCGTGGTGGTGAGAGAATGAGAGTCGACGCACCCGATCGAACGATTACGTGGCCTTCGGAACTCGGCCCGAAACGCCGGTTCGCGAGAAAATCATGCACGCAGCTTGTTTGGCTGATGCTCGGGCCCGTTCAACTTCGTAAAAATTTGTAAATTAGTATTAAATATATATGTAAATATTCACGAGTCAACACGAGTACTCGCGACGAGTACTCACGCCTCCAGAGCCTGATCCGCGATCCATTACTGATCCGACCCGCCACGGGTCTACGGATCATACGGATCGGATCTCCGAGATGCCCAAGCGGATCGAGTATGGATATATCCGCGTGATCCGCTGACTCGTTGAGGTCTCTAAACCGGACCCAACCGGACTTATAAACTCTACATTTGAGCATTCCGCGCCTCACTGAAACGAAATTTTTCTCTCCCACCCATGGGTATCCGCGAGTCAGAAGCGTGATCTGATCCATGGATCGGATCACCCTAACGGATCGGATCCTATAGCGATCCGGATTATAGCACGGATCACGGTCTGGAGGTTGAGACCACGGATATCTATGAAAAGGATCGCGGATCAATCCGGTTCGCGATCCGTGGCAGTCTCTAGTTCGATTTGAGACACCAGCAAAGCCACAGCCTCAAAATATGCGGCCTGCATCGCCATATAGAGGTAGCTCTCCCCGAATCTTCAAGAAGATTCAAGGGAATCAATATAGCACTCACCCAACGCGAAACCAAGCTCAGCTACGAGCAGCACGTGATGGTGACACACCACTGGCACATCCAGATAGTCTGTGTCCTCAACCTCGAGCTGCGGGAAACAGAGCGCCAAGGCCGCAAACCCTGATGAATGACAAATGTACCTGTCATCGGTGTAGCCAAGAAGGACACTTTTATCGATACCCGTCCTGCCCCATGTTTGGAAAAGGTCCGATGTACCTCAAGCAAGGGGAATGACTATATCGAATAATGGACGATGATGAAACACCACCAGAAGACTTGATCTGTGAGATCGACGAGTCGAATGGTGAGATTCCGGACTGGCCACCGATCAATGACTTTGTCGATCCCGAGTCTCAAGAACATGATCACGAAGATCAGGATGAGTGTCATCCCAAGGACAGGAAATATAGTTCCAGCATACCAGAAGCTGAACTTGATGACAAGGTCGAAGTTTGCCATGAAAATGAATGAGGTTGCAATTAAAGTCCCAATCAAAGAAATCATTCATGTAGTCATGAAGATCTTCAATGCCTAGTTGCCATGCAATCCAGTTAAGCAATCCGGAAAGGGAGCACCAGCAACGTGGTGAAGCACGCGTGCCAAGAATCATTCTGCATACGATATGCAGAAATCTATCTACCGTTACTACTTGGTGCAGCTGCTAAATAGGATGAGCTGGCAGATTAAGGAATGCTTTAGAGACATCACTCTTGAAAAGAACAAGATCTTCATGTGGATGAGCACGTCTGACATCGTGAATGACCTGTGCAAAAGAATGCATGTCGTCGTAGCATACTTTGGCATCCTCTTTCAGAATACCCTCATTCAGGCCATTGCCAGTATGATCCCTGACAACGTGTGGCTTTTTTTTATCTCCATCCTTCTGCCACACAACAAACATGGAAGAAATGTGCATGCCAGGTAGCAGCTTGAAATCTTTTGGTAAAGCAGGACTCCAGCGCTCGATGTAAATGCGGA
The DNA here is from genome assembly GCA_015501595.1 of Hymenopellis radicata. Lineage (NCBI taxonomy): Eukaryota > Fungi > Basidiomycota > Agaricomycetes > Agaricales > Physalacriaceae > Hymenopellis > Hymenopellis radicata. The sequence goes on from JADNRX010000382.1 coordinate 31,130, forward strand.
TTCCAAGGGTAGGGAGCATTTTCAGAGGCCTCTGCATGCCCCACACCTCTCCATCCCCCTATACCTAACTCCCTGCTTCAGGGAGTCCACTCAGTTAGCTTAACCGAGTCAAACCGAGTCAAATCATCATCTGGTCAAAAATCTGCATTGTTTGACTAAATGCTGACTCTCTGCTGCTACTACTGCAGCTACTCCATCCTCTGAGCTCTTCCTAGACTTGTCTAGCCTGTGTCTGGTGTTGTAGTAACAACAGAGGCCACTCACAGGGCGCCCTAGAAGGTTTAGGCAAAAGTTCCCACGCACTGCCTTCTGCCTCTTACCATCACCTTCTCCCAGAGGCAAGCAGTTCGTGATCCCTCCAGTCCTCCTGCTCAGGACTGATGCCATACCCCTCTAGAGCACTGTCTGAAGCCGCCTAGCCAGCCCCAAAACCAGTCCAGACAGGCCCAAAGTATCCAATTTGTGGGAAATTCGCACTTTTGCTCTCCCAGGCAAGCAGCACTTGCTCTACCCAGTCCTCTTGCTCAGGACTGATGCATTGGCACCCTAGAAGTCTATTGGAACCATTTGCCACAGCCCCAGAGCCCTACAGCTCTTCCTGCTCCCTCTGCTTCCAGTATGTGCCAATGTCTCATATCCAGCTCTTCAGAGCTGATGCCTTTTGTGCCCAGATACTCATTCCTTTTCAAGGACTCCTTATCAAGGACACTTCTGTGGGCTATCTGGTCACAGGTGCGCTCTCTGCACTGTCTCACTCCCCTCCAGCTAATCTGTGTTATCTGGTCACAGTTAGCTCCGCTTTTTTGCATCCCCTCCCACCTCTCCCACTTTAATTACAGTAACCACATTTCATGTATTATCTACCATGTACTGTAAGGCACTTTACGATACGCTTAATTGATGAGGCCCTTGGGGTCTGATTTGGCCTAACTCCGTGTGATCTGAAAGCATAGGCCAGCAGCAACTTCCTGATCTCACTATTTTCATATTTCACCCAAGTCAGTAGGATCCTCTGTATAGTTATCATAACGCTCGGCTAAATGCTGTTCCCATTCTCCATCGTGGAATGGCCAAAAGCCTTGATGCAAGGAGCGAATGACAGAGTCTACGAAAGGACGATTGAAATGTGCTGCCAATAAGTGTTCAAGACGTGGAATGTTGAATGGAGTTCCAACCTGAATATAGCTGGCCATCGCAGCCAGAGATCTTCTTTGATGGACACCTGGCCTATTAGCTGTGCTGTTGATTGATGGCTGATACAGCTTATTAGGGAGCCTCAGAGCCCATCAGAGTGGTCGCTTTCTGGCCCTCTTACCCTCATCATCTCCCCATCTCTGAGGTCTGCAGCATTGTCCCTTCATCCCTTTGACTTGGACTCACTTCCTGCCAGTCTTTGCAGTGCATCTCTTGCCCTAGGAGCTTCGCTCTTTTGATCTCTGTCTCTGCAAAGCTGTGAGTCTGCTGTGGTCACTGTCTGCTGCCTGATCTCAAGATACACACAGCTCCTTGTTAGATCTATCAGATCTGAAGCCTGTGCATCATACTAGGAGCCCTGCTGTGTATATTAGGTGTGCTCTTATGCTCTGATGAGTCCGGATCTTGTCTGATCTGATGCTGTGTGCTGTTAGCTTCGTTATTTTTCGCTCTTTCTCTGTGTCATCACTGTTCCTCTGCCACCATCATCCTCTATCCTTCACTCCATGTTCACCCATGCCTCTACTATGTCCCCAGATCCTTTGGATGGGTTCCAGCGCACTCAGACCCCTTCCTTCCTCTTCGCGTCATTCTTCTCCCGAGATTGATTCCTCAGTGCAGGATCGTGCCGAGCTTCTTTAGGAGCTCGTCAACGACTTCTCTGCTGGCAAAATCACCTTTCTCCACGCCTTCCTCAACCGAGGCCTCTCCTCATGAGATCAAGGACTATGTCGACCAGGTCATTGCTCTACGCGAGTACTATGAGCCTGACAGGTCCAAGTCCCCTTCACAAGAGCTCGACCTCCTTGTCGAGCTCTTGCAAGCACGCCAGCTTAAAGATCCCTTTGCTCGATCGTTCTGGTGTCTTATTATACAAGGCCGATATGTTGATTTTGAGAAGCTTTTTACTTCTCTATCTGGAACAGTTAACCATCACGATGACTTGCAGACTTTTGCTGGGATTTATCTTTTGATTAAGAAGGATACTTACTCAGCTCGTCGCACGCTTCAGTCTGAGTCTGACTGGAGTCGTACAGAGTTAGGCTAAATCGGACCCCAAGGGCCTCATCAATTAAGCGTATCGTAAAGTGCCTACTGTGCTATGCATGTGTGTAGTGGAGGGGTGGATGGAGGTGAAGAAAGACGTTTACGAAACGCAAGATGAGGAAGGTTTTAATAGGAGGATTTCTTTTGAGCTGCTAACTGCTGAGCGGCACGCACTGCTAGATGGTCGCGTATATAGATCTTCCAAGCAGATGATGACCAACGACCTAAGGCTTGAAGAATAGATTCAGCCAGTCCCAGAGATGTGTAGTGTGTTATGCCTCCAGAACGGACTGAATGACCACCAAACTCTTTACTCACCAGCGCAAAGAATTTGGATTCAAACCAGGATCGAATTGTGACTCGACTGAGAAGCAGCCAGAGTATCGAACACTGAGACGGAGTCGAGGCTGTCAGAATGAATCAACAGCGTACGAGGTGGATAGGGACGAGAGGCGGCATGATGGACAGCACATAAGATAGCTAACAGCTCTCTGAAGAAGGTATCAACTCCGGTTGTAGTTCGGAGTCGATAGCAAAAGCCATTTCCAGCGTATATAAAGGAAAGGCCCATATTGCTAGCATCTGATTTGGCCTAACTCCGTGTGATCTGAAAGCATAGGCAAGCCTGCGCATTGATGAAGCGCACTCCGATACAGTGTCGCAATGCATTGACAAACCAAGTGAGGTCAGATCTAACGTCAAGGTTCAATGGAATGCCTTTGTACTGCAGGGTTTTACCGCTGATCTTGCGGTAGAGCTCTGTAAGTGCTGGCCGTGCCCAAGGCAGCACATTCAAAGCTCAGTTGAGATAACCACCCAAGGATAGCCATTCCTTGAGAGGAGGTTTGACAACAGACAAGAACGACTCGATTCTAGTGATCATGTCTGTGATGGAGTCTGGAGTGAGGGAAATGGAGCCGTAGATGGCATCAAGCCAGAAACCAATAATCTTGAGCTGACGACCGTGCTCTTGCTCTTGCTTCTTGTCCTCATAGGGAATGCCAAGAGAGTCCCACAAGAGAAGAAGCTGGACTTGACGATGTGGACGTCGCTATCCATGAAAGAGTACTAGATTGCGACTGGTGTCCCAGCCGTAGTAGTCGTCCATGTAGTCGTGCAAGCCGAGTACGTCAAGTTCCCAAGCGATCCAGTTAACCAGACCGGAGAACGAGCACCAGCAGTATGGAGATGCACGACTTCCAAAGATGAGACGGCGCACAATGTAATAGCGACCGTCAACGATGACAACCTGCTGCAGTTGCCAGATGGGATGAACAGGGAGATTGAGGAATGCCTTCGAGATGTCACTCTTGAAGAGCAGGATTTCCTCGTGAGGGTGAGTTTGAAGGACGTCATGCAGTACCTGCCCAAAGGAGTGCATGTCGTCGTACTTCACTTTTGCATCCTCTCTCGCAATGCCTTCATTAAGACCATTGCCAGTATGGTCCATGAGGACACGTGGTTTACCTTTCTGCCACACCACGAACATGGGTGACAGGCGCATACCAGGAAGGAGCTTAAAGCCCTCTGGAAGCGCAGGTGACCAGCGACCCGCAGCGACTTCTTGATCACGGTGTTTGCGCAGCGAAGCGCACTCCGATACAGTGTCGCAATGCATTGACAAATCAAGTGAGGTCAGATCTAACCTCAAGGTTCAATGGAATGCCTTTGTACTGCAGGGTTTTATCGCTGATCTTGCGGTAGAGCTCTGTAAGTGCTGGCCGTGCCCAAGGCAGCACATTCAAAGCCCAGTTGAGATAACCACCCAAGGAGAGCCATTCCTTGAGAGGAGGTTTGACAACAGACAAGAACGACTCGATTCTAGTGATCATGTCTGTGATGGAGTCTGGAGTGAGGGAAATGGAGCCGTAGATGGCATCAAGCCAGAAACCAATAATCTTGAGCTGACGACCGTGCTCTTGCTCTTGCTTCTTGTCCTCATAGGGAATGCCAAGAGAGTCCCACAAGAGAAGCAGCTGGACTTGACGATGTGGACGTCGCTGTCCATGAAAGAGTACTAGATTGCAACTGGTGTCCCAGCCGTAGTAGTCGTCCATGTAGTCATGCAAGCCGAGTACGTCAAGTTCCCAAGCGATCCAGTTAACCAGACTGGAGAACGAGCACCAGCAGTATGGAGATGCACGACTTCCAAAGATGAGATGGCGCACAATATAATGGTGACCGTATGGTCCATGACGACACGTGGTTTACCTTTCTGCCACACCACGAACATGGGTGACAGGCGCATACCAGCAAGGAGCTTAAAGCCCTCTGGAAGCGCAGGTGACCAGCGACCCGCAGCGACTTCTTGATCACGGTGTTTGCGCAGCTCAGTGAGATCGCGCTCCTCAGTAGAGTAATTGTCTTTGATCTGCTCTTTGAGGTGCGCTTCCCACTCACCGTCATGTAATGGCCAAAACCCTTCACGAAGCGAACGAGTAATAGACTTCACAAAGGGTTGATTGGGATGTTTGGCCAGAAGTCGCTCAAAGCGGTCAACATTGATTGGTGTGCTGACCTCGATATAGTTGGCAACAGCAGCAAGAGACTGCTGAATGGTAGGATCATTGCGAATATGTTCAGGAGGTAAAGGAAGTGGAGGAGCAGTATAAGTGGAAGAAATGCTCGGAGGAGCTTTTGATTGTAATGCTACATTCGTAGTAAATACATAGCCACGCTTAAAGTGTGGAGGTGGTGGTACAGCATCGGATTTACGCTTCAACGATTTAGGCTTCGACATTGCCGCCTGAACTCGGTCCTGCACGACTGACAGCTCGCTTGGCTTCGAGGAGGACAAGGCAGGCTGGGTAGCTTTTGGCGGTGTGCTTTCCTCCGCACTCACTGCAAGTACCGTGTACACGGCTACCCGGGCACGGAGATGGGCATTCCAGATTCCAATTCTGGCAGATGATGCGACGACGTGTTGCAGGCTGTGAGCTGCTAGAATCAGAAGACCGCTTGCGCGGATTAGCCGCCTCAGAGGTGCGTAACATCTCTGTAAGAAGCGGTAACTGGAGCGCATTGCGGTCATTGAGATTGAAAGGGGAGTTAGCATAGCGAGTGCGAGTCTCCTTATCACAGCGAATAGGGAATGCTGGATTCGAGGGCGTGGCGCGGAACAGTTCCACAATGAGTGCGCGATAGCCCTAGAGTTCGTCCTTGCAGTGAGGGTAGATAAGCCCAACACCGGTGGCATACACATCAAAGACGCGTGTCCACTCGGACTCTTGAGTGAGAGTCCGGCGCGCAGAGACGTGGTCCTTGCGGATGAGCACAAAGCCCCCAGCAAAGTCCTTTGTGTCCTCTTGCTGATTCGTGCCAGAGTGGATCGAGGCATAGAGTTTCTCAAAATCCACGTACTGGTCCAGCACGATTGAGCGCTAGAGAGAGCGTGCAAACGGGTCGTGGAGTGACTGCGTCTGACACACATTGATGATAGCGTCGACATCCTTATCATTGGTAAAGAGCCGACGGAGACGCTGAGTCTCTTGGAGGTATGGAGAGAGATTGGAGGGCTCAGTATCAATACCATTACTAACACCTCCATGAGCCATCCTAGCTATTCTAATTACTTACTAGCAGAGTACAGAATAATAAAAAAGCGCTTCAAAGGGAATGCCCACTATGAGATTCGAACCCGCATCATCACGGGGAGGGCATGTAATGCTCAAACCAACTGAGCCAAGCAGGCTTTCCTGAGCATAGTGTCAGAAGCCTATCGAGTCCTGACTCAACTCTTTGAACTTCACAAATTGAAAAATCTCTGAACTCACACATCTCTGAATTCTATAAGCTATAATCTATATCTATATAATCTATAATCTATAATCTATATAATCTATAATCTACAATCTAAATCTAAGTCTAGTAGGTCTATATGTAAGTATATGCATAAGTAAGTCTATAAGTATATGTCTGTGTAGAGAAAAACATACAAGTACGATCTCCAGTTTCTGTCCACGGATATCCATGAAACGGATCGCAGATCGATCCGGTTCACGATCCGTGGCAGTCTCTATGGGCATGCTGCGGGGTTGAGTCCATCGTGCCAGGAATAAGACAATCGTGGGTATGGCAGGCTTCGGACTCCCTCGTCCTTCTTGGACTGCCCTCGTCTCGTTATAACGAGTGCGCATTTGCTTTTTAACACACTTGTGTACCCTTGTACAAAATGAATGACGCCTCAGGCGGAACAATGTCTAAACATTCTCATCTTGGGTTAAAGTACCATTTATCCTGAGAGGCTTTTCGAGCGGCTTGTCTAGCCTTGTCTGTGTGATAGACAGCCGGGCGTCTACCTGCATGTCGAAGTTTGCATGGTTGTCCGCCGGGCATCCGAGTAGGTGATGGTAGTAAAGCAAGGGAGATCGTGCTCCAACAAGTGCTGAACGCGATTGAGTTACTATAGTGTAAATGAACGCGAATGGATGATACTGTGAAGCTATCAGATACAAACTCGAAGAAATGCGGGAAAATCATATAAAATACATCCAAATGTCCTCTTTCAAATGGTCTATTCAGAATGTCATGGAAAACCCGTGGTCGTCGTCGCCAATGGCGGAGAGGCGCCCAGAGTTACGATGGAATGTGACCCGATGCATGTCACACATGATCAAGGATCTGTTTCTACCTCCAAGTAGCCGCCGCGACGCACATGTTCAACACGCTCTGATCCCCGCAGCGTCCACTATCCGTCTAGTCCACTGAGTGATACCTATCCCGCTGCGACGCACGTGTTTAACACGTCCTGGTCCTCTCCGCGGTGTCCACTCTCCTTCTGGTGCACTGACTGATTATGCCCCGTGCAAAGTGAGTACCTTACGCTCGTTATTCAGAGAGATCCTGACCCTTAAGGCACTGAGGAAACGCACGCCGTGTGCATGCTAGTCATTTTCACAATAATGGGCTGGAGGTAAACGCACAGGCCCTCCAGCAGGGCGAACAGTGAGCCCATCTGGACGTGTCTGGTATGAAGATATTCACTACCATTGCAGCTATGCCAACTCGGAATATGTGTTAGGCCTCGTACCCCTCGACAGCGCTTTCAGACCAGGCAGAGCTTCTTCAAGATATGACATACAATATATTGCATCCCAAGGGGGAGACAATGACGAAGATGAAGTGCTATTCGTTCATTTAGTCTCTGGTGGTCGTGTACAGTAGTAGCAGTCGCCCACTTTCATTTTTCCACAAAATTGTTGTGATCTCTACTCGACTATCTAATTGTATTACGATTAGGAACCGAACACGTGGGCTACATAATATATCCCGCTATACAAATTTTTAAACACAGCAAATGAAACACCGTTCTTTCTCCATCACTCTTTGATTTTAGAGAGCGGTCTTGTCAACACAAACCGCGGTTCGGTCTCGGCCTGACTTGTCGGGCCCGCTACTTTGCAGCCAGTTTTTGTGAAGGCACACTGAAGAGCGTCGGTGTGTCGTCTCATTTGTCCACTCCCAAATGATAACGACTCTCAGTTTGTAGTCCGGTCTTGGTCAGGACCGTTTTGCGAATCGTATTGAGGTTGCCATTGACAGGACACCGCCTTCCTTTACCTCCACCTTTTTTCGAAAGAATTTCATGATGCGGGATCCGCCTGTCAGGGGAATCTCGATGCCTGCTGAGTTCAAGACTTTCTGGTCTGAAGGGCACACTCAGGCGACCTCAGGAATGGCGATCTCATCGATACACAGGTGCCTTCTCGCCAGTCCCAGCATTGCAGCAAGAGGAGTTTTCTGACTGTTGGATCTGCACGAGAAGTCTCCGTTCAGGTTCTTCGATTTTTCGTTGGACGAACAACGCCGGCAGATACCGCCGAGGACATCTCAACGCGGGGCGAGCCGATGACAAGTATTTAGTATGGGAGGATTTGGGTCATTCGTGTCGCCTGGTCCATCCCTCGCTCGACTACGACTCCAAGATGGCTTTGCGTGAAAACGAATCCGCGCTCCTCTATGACCTCTATTGGTCTCAAGACCCTTTTGACGGGGCCACAGACCTTCCTCTGGTCAACGTGGTGGGTGTTCTGTGACGGTTCATCATCAACATGTACTGACTCCTCTCCTTCCACAGCGTGCGCAAGAGTTCGAGATTGGCTATAATGTACAAATCATTCCGATGTCGATTTCCATCTGCTAACTCCCGTTTGTTTTCTGTTAGCGCTTCATTCCCAAGCAGCTCCGCTGCGCCAATAACTGCTCCTCGGACTGGGGCTCTCTGTTCGACGATGCCATGCGTTCCAGGAACTTATCGAGGCTTCACCTACGCGAGCGCCAGCTGCACTTCGAGATCAATCGCCGTTGGCCCATACCTGCCGGACCACACAAAGCGGAGCAGCAAACCATCCGACTCAGGGTACGTGAATTGTTTGGTTTCGATTATGTTCCTCGCTGAATCTTGTTGCCACTTAGGTTTGGATTGAAGTAATGTGGTTTTTCCACATGATGCGTTGCCTTCATTTCGGGCTGTGCGCGCCAGCGCCTTTGTCCCTTACACATCGAACATCTCCCTGAACCTGTACCAGCTTCGAAGCTCTCCGCATCAACCTCGTTCACCCGTCCCACCAGCCTCTGCCGCGCCAGCCTCTTCCGCCGCAACCTCTTCCACATCGTCTTCGTTCTCCTCAGGCCCTGTCCGTTACACTTCGAGGGTGCTTCCTGCCTTGGATGCTGAGATGGAACAGATCTCTGGGCTCAACGATCCATCGGTCATTCTCATCGCGGCGCGCCTGGAATGCCTTGAACGATTCCCCGTGCCCGCTGACTCCCACCAACCATTCTATCTTCGTAATCCTCGCATTGCTCCCTATTCTTTGCCCGTACCGTCGAGGCCTTCGCAGTCCCACAATTCTCAGGAGGAGAATACGCGCCTCCTTAACGACGCTATGGCGCCTCAGCGAACAACTCCTGCCATACATCACTCTTCCCCCTCAGCTCAATCCCTCCATCTACCGTTCACCCACTCGCATCCAGTGCTGCGAGTTCATCGTCGCAGGCCGACACCGCTACAACCGTCCCTAATTCTCCGGTCCTTAACTCTTCCCGATCTTCCCCCGGAGTAGCTTCTCATTTTGACATTCTTATTGCTTGTCTCAAACGAGTCCTGCCGAACCATGCAGTCACATGTTCTTGCCAGTTTCTAGTCGATGAACTCAATTCAGACGGGATCCGGCATGCATAGTCTAACCTCAACGCACTGGAGCGCATCACTAACAGATTCTGGGAAGTCATCGCTGAGGAACTCAGGGTGCGTCGTTGTGAGTCCAAGTTGGTCTCCAATTGGGAGGACGAATATCTCGCAAATGCTCGCGAGGACAAGAAACTTGCAGCAGAGGTGGCAGAACTTTTGCATGGACATCGTCTCTTGCCATCGCCGCCTCCTTCTCCTCGTCATGAACAGCCATATTTCATCTCTTCCGCGCGCGTCTCGGGTCTACGAGCACTGCCTACAACTCGAATTGGTCCCGTACCCCCACAATCACGGAGCTGAACGCTGATAAGCGAACTGGCGAACCGGCGAACTGGCGAACAGGCCAATAGGGGCTCTGCGTTAACACTGGATAATATAGTATTGGACTGCTTTCTAGGCATATTTTACCACCTTGTAAGCTCGCTCTAGTTATCCAGTGAGCTAGGACATGAATCGGAAGTATTTTTTACGTACTGAGGGGCACCTTCCTTTCTGGGTTGTTTGACACGTTCATTTTCACTTGCCGCATACCCTCATGTACTGGCTCGTTTCATTGATTAATTCAGTGAATGCCCTCACACAGACCATCCCCTCTATGATCTATCAAGAATATACCCTTGTCGGCTGTCTTGTTATTCCTACGCCTTTCTATCGAAGAAAGGACACACAACCCGGCAACTCCTCCTCAGCATCTCTCCCCAAGTATCATCCAGTTCCTTGCATCGGCATGTACTTTACTTTCTGAGGAGGTGACCTCGCTTTGGGATGCACTACGCGTTATGATATGGAAGTCGGATGAGGATCCATTACTGTTGGGAATTCGGGACAGCGAGTCGTATGAACGCTTATTCAGGGATCATGGTCATGTACTTGGCTTTAGTGTGTCGCTTTTACCTTTCTTCCTCTTCTCAACTAATTGCCCTTAGCCTCGTCGCGAAATCTCTGGCCACCCGTTCAGCACTGCACGAATGCCCAGTATCAGCAGTATGGGAAAGGGTTCAAGCTCCATACAGCCACCCAAAAGCATGCTCTTCTTCTCTCCCTTTCCCTTGGTCCTATCCCCATTCGGGCCGTCCACTTTCGTTGCAATGGCTGCGACACGACATATCATCACAATTATCGCGTCCAGCACAGCCTATGCTTTCAGATCACACGGAGTTAGGCCAAATCGGACCCCAAGGGCCTCATCAATTAAGCGTATCGTAAAGTGCCTTACAGTACATGGTAGATAATACATGAAATGTAGTTACTGTAATTACAGTGGGAGAGGTGGGAGGGGACGCAAAAAAGCGGAGCTAACTGTGACCAGATAACACAGATTAGCTGGAGGGGAGTGAGACAGTGCAGAGAGCGCACCTGTGACCAGATAGCCCACAGAAGTGTCCTTGATAAGGAGTCCTTGAAAAGGAATGGGTATCTGGGCACAAAAGGCATCAGCTCTGAAGAGCTGGATATGAGACATTGGCACATACTGGAAGCAGAGGGAGCAGGAAGAGCTGTAGGGCTCTGGGGCTGTGGCAAATGGTTCCAATAGACTTCTAGGGTGCCAATGCATCAGTCCTGAGCAAGAGGACTGGGTAGAGCAAGTGCTGCTTGCCTGGGAGAGCAAAAGTGCGAATTTCCCACAAATTGGACACTTTGGGCCTGTCTGGACTGGTTTTGGGGCTGGCTAGGCTGCTTCAGACAGTGCTCTAGAGGGGTATGGCATCAGTCCTGAGCAGGAGGACTGGAGGGATCACGAACTGCTTGCCTCTGGGAGAAGGTGATGGTAAGAGGCAGAAGGCAGAGCGTGGGAACTTTTGCCTAAACCTTCTAGGGCGCCCTGTGAGTGGCCTCTGTTCAGGCTAGACAAGTCTAGGAAGAGCTCAGAGGATGGAGTAGCTGCAGTAGTAGCAGCAGAGAGTCAGCATTTAGTCAAACAATGCAGATTTTTGACCAGATGATGATTTGACTCGGTTAAGCTAACTGAGTGGACTCCCTGAAGCAGGGAGTTAGGTATAGGGGTATGGAGAGGTGTGGGGCGTGCAGAGGCCTCTGAAAACGCTCCCTACCCTTGGAATCCGCATTTACATCGACCTATGCTTTCAGATCACACAGGACTGAATGACCACCAAACTCTTTACTCACCAGCGCAAAGAATTTGGATTCAAACCAGGATCGAGTTGGTACCACGCCATTGTCACGTCTAGTTTCTGCAAGTCCATGGATGGGCGAGGGGGACGAGTGCGTCTCCCCTCACCCAATGCCTCTAAAAGCAATCTCTCCATCGCACCGGCAGGAGCTCTCGAGGTGGCTCCATAATGCGGATGCGGTAGGAGGGAAACTGTTTCTGGAAGTCAGAGAACAGCAAGCGGGACAACATGTCTGCCATCACATTGTCAACCCCGCGGATGTGCCTCACACGTACATCAATGCCTGTACGCATGACAATGTCTGCAATAGCAAGGAGGATAGCATTGTGACTCGACTGAGAAGCAGCCAGAGTATCGAACACTGAGACGGAGTCGAGGCTGTCAGAATGAATCAACAGCGTACGAGGTGGATAGGGATGAGAGGCGGCATGATGGACAGCACATAAGATAGCTAACAGCTCTCTGAAGAAGGTATCAACTCCGGTTGTAGTTCGGAGTCGATAGCAAAAGCCATTTCCAGCGTATACAAAGGAAAGGCCCAGATTGCTAGCATCTGTCCAACAGACCATATCAGCCTCTGTATCATCCCAAGCCTGCGCATTGACGAAGCGCACTCCGATACAGTGTCGCAATGCATTGACAAACCAAGTGAGGTCAGATCTAACCTCAAGGTTCAATGGAATGCCTTTGTACTGCAGGGTTTTACCGCTGATCTTGCGGTAGAGCTCTGTAAGTGCTGGCCGTGCCCAAGGCAGCACATTCAAAGCCCAGTTGAGATAACCACCCAAGGAGAGCCATTCCTTGAGAGGAGGTTTGACAACAGACAAGAACGACTCGATTCTAGTGATCATGTCTGTGCTGGAGTCTGGACTGAGGGAAATGGAGCCGTAGATGGCATCAAGCCAGAAACCAATAATCTTGAGCTGACGACCGTGCTCTTGCTTCTTGTCCTCATAGGGAATGCCAAGAGAGTCCCACAAGAGAAGAAGCTGGACTTGACGATGTGGACGTCACTGTCCATGAAAGAGTACTAGATTGCGACTGGTGTCCCAGCCGTAGTAGTCGTCCATGTAGTCGTGCAAGCCGAGTATGTCAAGTTCCCAAGCGATCCAGTTAACCAGACCGGAGAACGAGCACCAGCAGTATGGAGATGCGCGACTTCCAAAGATGAGACGGCGCACAATATAATGGCGACCGTCAACAATGACAACCTGCTGCAGTTGCCAGATGGGATGAACAGGGAGATTGAGGAATGCCTTCGAGATGTCACTCTTGAAGAGCAGGATTTCCTCGTGAAGGTGAGTTTGAAGGACGTCATGCAGTACCTGCCCAAAGGAGTGCATGTCGTCGTACTTCACTTTTGCATCCTCTCTCGCAATGCCCTCATTAAGACCATTGCCAGTATGGTCCATGACGACACGTGGTTTACCTTTCTGCCACACCACGAACATGGGTGACAGGCGCATACTAGGAAGGAGCTTAAAGCCCTCTGGAAGCGCAGGTGACCAGCGACCCGCAGCGACTTCTTGATCACGGTGTTTGCGCAGCTCAGTGAGATCGCGCTCCTCAGTAGAGTAATTGTCTTTGATCTGCTCTTTCAGGTGCGCTTCCCACTCACCGTCATGTAATGGCCAAAACCCTTCACAAAGCGAACGAGTAATAGACTTCACAAAGGGTTGATTGGGATGTTTGGCCAGAAGTCGCTCAAAGCGGTCAACATTGATTGGTGTGCTGACCTCGATATAGTTGGCAACAGCAGCAAGAGACTGCTGAATGGTAGGATCATTGCGAATATGTTCAGGAGGTAAAGGAAGTGGAGGAGCAGTATAAGTGGAAGAAATGCTCGGAGGAGCTTTTGATTGTGATGGTACATTCGTAGTAAATACATAGCCACGCTTAAAGCGTGGAGGTGGTGGTACAGCATCGGATTTACGCTTCAACGATTTAGGCTTCGACATTGCCGCCTGAACTCGGTCCTGCACGATTGACAGCTCGCTTGGCTTCGAGGTGCTCTCTATTCGCTCATTACCTGGGTGTTCTCTCTGCGAGAGCATTTGCGTTCTGAGGAGTAGACTAGCCAAAAGGCAGCAAGAGGGCGAGAAGCCTGCGCAGACAGCCTTAGGTTGCACATTCTGCTGAGAACGTTCCTGAATCAGGAAGCGGACTATGTCCTCGGACGATGATCTCAATGTTATCGATGAAACCCCTTCACCCTCTCGCTCCCGCTCTGCGACGCGCTCTGACGTCCTTCGAACTCACCCTCACGAGGAAATCCTGCTCTTCAAGAGTGACATCTCAAAGGCATTCCTCAATCTCCCTGTTCATCCCATCTGGCAACTGCAGCAGGTTGTCATTGTTGGCGGTCACCATTATATTGTGCGCCATCTCATCTTTGGAAGTCGTGCATCTCCATACTGCTGGTGCTCGTTCTCCAGTCTGGTTAACTGGATCGCTTGGGAACTTGACGTACTCGGCTTGCATGACTACATGGACGACTACTACGGCTGGGACACCAGTTGCAATCTAGTACTCTTTCATGGACAGCGACGTCCACATCGTCAAGTCCAGCTGCTTCTCTTGTGGGACTCTCTTGGCATTCCCTATGAGGACAAGAAGCAAGAGCAAGAGCACGGTCGTCAGCTCAAGATTATTGGTTTCTGGCTTGATGCCATCTACGGCTCCATTTCCCTCACTCCAGACTCCATCACAGACATGATCACTAGAATCGAGTCGTTCTTGTCTGTTGTCAAACCTCCTCTCAAGGAATGGCTCTCCTTGGGTGGTTATCTCAACTGGGCTTTGAATGTGCTGCCTTGGGCACGGCCAGCACTTACAGAGCTCTACCGCAAGATCAGCGATAAAACCCTGCAGTACAAAGGCATTCCATTGAACCTTGAGGTTAGATCTGACCTCACTTGATTTGTCAATGCATTGCGACACTGTATCGGAGTGCGCTTCGCTGCGCAAACACCGTGATCAAGAAGTCGCTGCGGGTCGCTGGTCACCTGCGCTTCCAGAGGGCTTTAAGCTCCTTCCTGGTATGCGCCTGTCACCCATGTTCGTGGTGTGGCAGAAAGGTAAACCACGTGTCCTCATGGACCATACTGGCAATGGTCTTAATGAAGGCATTGCGAGAGAGGATGCAAAAGTGAAGTACGACGACATGCACTCCTTTGGGCAGGTACTGCATGACGTCCTTCAAACTCACCCTCACGAGGAAATCCTGCTCTTCAAGAGTGACATCTCGAAGGCATTCCTCAATCTCCCTGTTCATCCCATCTGGCAACTGCAGCAGGTTGTCATCGTTGACGGTCGCTATTACATTGTGCGCCGTCTCATCTTTGGAAGTCGTGCATCTCCATACTGCTGGTGCTCGTTCTCCGGTCTGGTTAACTGGATCGCTTGGGAACTTGACGTACTCGGCTTGCACGACTACATGGACGACTACTACGGCTGGGACACCAGTCGCAATCTAGTACTCTTTCATGGATAGCGACGTCCACATCGTCAAGTCCAGCTTCTTCTCTTGTGGGACTCTCTTGGCATTCCCTATGAGGACAAGAAGCAAGAGCAAGAGCACGGTCGTCAGCTCAAGATTATTGGTTTCTGGCTTGATGCCATCTACGGCTCCATTTCCCTCACTCCAGACTCCATCACAGACATGATCACTAGAATCGAGTCGTTCTTGTCTGTTGTCAAACCTCCTCTCAAGGAATGGCTATCCTTGGGTGGTTATCTCAACTGAGCTTTGAATGTGCTGCCTTGGGCACGGCCAGCACTTACAGAGCTCTACCGCAAGATCAGCGGTAAAACCCTGCAGTACAAAGGCATTCCATTGAACCTTGACGTTAGATCTGACCTCACTTGGTTTGTCAATGCATTGCGACACTGTATCGGAGTGCGCTTCATCAATGCGCAGGCTTGCCTATGCTTTCAGATCACACGGAGTTAGGCCAAATCAGATGCTAGCAATATGGGCCTTTCCTTTATATACGCTGGAAATGGCTTTTGCTATCGACTCCGAACTACAACCGGAGTTGCCATCGATAAGGCGTCCAAAAATCCAAAAGGACAGCAGGGACATATAGTCCCGGCCGTTGAGGAGGGCAGAATGAACATAAAGTTCAATCTAAGGCGGAAAAGGGACTAAATCCCTGATCCTCGGTCGTCCGTTGCGTCGGGCAGAGAAAAAAAAGAGGAGGAGAGGGGCGGGCAAGGGCGGATGATGGTGGGAGGCAGACCTGACTCGTCTAGACTCGTATGGGTCTAGACGAGTCCAGCCGAGTCCGGCATGAGATCATCATTCGAATCGAATCGAAGGTTCTGAAGCCCCTTGGACAACAGGACCAAATAGAAAGGTCCAGAATCGTCTAAGTCCCGATTCAGCCCAGTCCGCCGTAGAGCATGCCACGAGTCTAAACCCGGGTCTGGCGGGTCGAGTTTGCGCGAGTTTGCATATCTGAAGTCCGGACTTGCGACTTGTCTCAAACTCGCGAGTCGCAGATCTAAAACTCGCGAGTTTGCGAGTTTTTGACGAGTTTTGAGCTATAACCCACTCATATCCCCTTCAACTGAGGTCAAACTAGTGCAAACATCATCTCTACAGCCTATTGCAACTCTGTTGGATCATATTCATATGTATAACACAGTTTATATGCATAATATTATATCTTAACTGACTACCGGAACCTGCGCAAGTACTGTAGTGTTACGACCCCATGTTCATGGGGCGTTACGCGTTATGATCGTGAACTAACAAACTGTTAGTTCATTCAGGGTTCAATTACCATAAAAGGAGCGGCGGCGTCAGCTGCCGGAGCGGAAATTCCCTTTTTGGGCCTCCCGACACACAAATTTTGGAGTGTTACACGTTATGCAGCATGATTTAGTTCAGTTCATGACCCCATGTTACACGTTACGTGAACATGGGGTCGTAACTAGAGTTTGAAAGTTAGGTTAGTTAACCAGTTAGTAACCGCTCATTAACCCTAACCTAACCACCTCTAACTGATATAACGGTTAAGGATCTTAACCGGTTTCAGCAGTTAGAGGTGGTTACGGTTATAGGTTAAAAAATATTTCAGATATCCTATAACCGCTAGTTAGGGTTATTGACCGGTTACAACCGCACTAACCGCTATATCGGTTAAACCGGTTATAACCGGTTAATAACCGGTTTAACCGACCAAATCCAGAAAATCGAAAAGAAGGTTGCCATGAGTGGGAATTGAACCCACATACTGCTGCTGAAACACAGCAGGAGCTCATCCATCTGAGCCACAGCCGCCGCAAGCTCTATCAATTTTTAGGTCTCATAGGCCCTCTTTGCTCACACCCGAACAAGTATAGTAACTGTGTGCATGTACCTCATAATGGTCATGCACGCCACTTACCAAGTCAAATGATTAACTGACACACTACTCCTAACAAAAAATTATTGACAGACTTATTCTTATTAACAATCAAAGACATCATAGCTCCTCTCCAGTCATACTCTGATAGGTATAGCAAGTGCGTGAAGTACATGCATACTATTTAATGATTAACAGACGGATGCCCCACAAATCCATTCATGCTCGATGAGCATCCTCGGCAATGGCACAGGGATACTCAACCGTGCATGAGCACTGACTGAGGGTGGGGTGGTGGGTAGTGGGAGCAGTGGAGGTGGTGGTGAAGGTGCTGGGAGTGGTGGTGGGAGTGCTAATGGTGGTGGGATGAGATATAAACTACTACGATCTATAGGCCGCCTGACAATCGTCAGCACGGGAGAGGCGACAATTGTCAGGCTCTGAGTAGTCCCAGTGGTTGTTGATTCATCCTGTGAGGGTCAAGGCCAAGGCGTACTGCAGTAACAAAGAAAAAATACGCATCTTCATGAAGCCGCCTGCCTGCAGACAGTGCGGTATCTAGTTCTATAGCCAATACCAGAGTCCTTTGCCTAGCAAGGCTTCTCCATTATCATAGTTAAAGATTTGCAGCCTCGTTCGAGGCTTACACGTCCTGCGGGCCGCCGGGGCTCTTCAAGCCCGCAGACAGAGTCAGATTAAAGGAGATGACATAAAGTCAGTCTCCAAGACAGTAGGCGACAACACAAAGTTGATCACCGAGGAACTAGCTTGATAGTGGTGGTGGTTGAAGGGAGAGAATGAGCCTTTGATTACCATATGGATCCAATCTGTACACTAGTGATCAGATCGTCGAGTACCGGGGATTTGTCTGAAACTTTTTTTGGGACCTCTCCTTTTGATATTAAGCCCAATGCACACTATTTGAAAGTGAGAAAAAATATATTTCTATCTATAATGAATACTTGTTTGATTGAAAAGACAGTCGAACAACTGGTAGAGATATTATTGCTAGTGATTAAATGATCACATAAGTAATCAATGATTAACGGACTGATCATTCGAGTGGTGATCATGATGCATTTTAGTAAGTGATCTTTGTCTTCAACCACCACCACCTCAAGACGCCCGCACCCCGATGACTCGACCTTGGGACGCGGTCTTCCGGGCGTCTTTCTTCTTTCATCTACCTCTTTTTTGCCCATTTTTCCTGGATATGCGGGCTTGAAGAGCCCCGGCGGCCCCGCAGGACGCGTAAGCCCTTGAACAAGGCTGCAAATCTTCAACCACAATGACGGAGAAGCCTTGCTAGGTGGAGGACTTCAGTATTGGTTATGAACTAGACACTGCACTGTCTGCAGGCAGGCGGCGTCATAAAGATGCGTATTTTTTTCTTTGTTACTGCAGTGAGCCATTGACCACTACAGGATGAATCAACGACCACTGGGACCACTCAGAGCCTGACAATTGTCGCCTCTGCTATGCTGATAATTGTCAGGCAGCGAGGTGGTCTATTAGTTGAGGTTTCGTGCTAGGCACCACTGCTGTCTTTGTGACAGCGGCAGAGGACTACAATGACTCCGGGACACAACAACGATGATTTGCAACTCCAGGAGAGGATGATGAAGGAAGAGAGGTGATAATTTGGAAGTTGGCTGGGTGGCGTTGCAGATGCGTACAGCCAAGAACAGTACGTGCTTTTATTTATCTTCTGCATGTTCATGGCCTCGATGGTGTAGAATGACGCCGTAGAGGTTTTTTGATCTTCATTATAGTAATATGGCATCTTCCGCGACGCTTAAGCCCCACCAATGTGGGCTGCATACATTCTGATTCTCTCTCACCCTCTACATATGACGCACCATGCATGCACCATCTTGCTTACATTCCTGGACTGTCGAGGTGCTTTTCGTATAGGATATAACCACTGCACATTTGTGCAGTGTGTTGTCTTACCGAAAAAATCTCTCGACTGTCCGTTAAACATTGTTGTTAGACTGTCCGTTAAACATTATTGTTGGATACACTTATACTAGTATTAATGGGAATGAGATTCACCATAAAACCCATTTCAAGTATGATATTCTGCGGCGGCGGTGGCTCAGTTGGTAATGGGTCATACTTCTAATAATAGTGCGGTATGCGGGCGTTCAAACCCTCCTGCTGCCCTTTTTGAGTGAAGTATGATCGGTAAACCTAGGGTTGAAGTCAGGTCACGCTTGACCGGTCAGCGGGCTTAACTTGACCTGACCTGACGAAAAATTGACCGAAGACACTTGACCGGACAACAATTGACCGGTCACGGTCAACCCGGTCAAGGTGAAGCAAGATTTTTGTTTAACCGCAGGTAACCGGCCCGACCGGTCATGACCGGTGAGATTTATTCGTGCCAGACGAGCTGCCTATGCTAAGTAGCACAGGCAGCATGTCGCCGTGCACGATAGTCCCCGACGTCTCCCGACGATGCAGCATTGTAGACAATGCTGCACAGCCGCAAGATAGTGGAGGATGGTAGGGGGATAGAGGGGTTAAGGATTCGGCCGTGTCCCGGGATGCTGATGTCGTACCACGGCGCTGTCATCATCGTGGCCGTGTCGTGTCCTGGTCGGGTGAGATCGGTATTCGTCGCGGGGACATCGTTGGTAGAAGCGGTGGCATTGTGACAGGCCTCACGTTATATCGTGGTCCTCCTGCAATGAGTCTTTTGATAAAAGAAAGAAAATAAGACACACCTTGACGACGCCGTCTGTCAGCAGACAGTGCGGCGTCACTTCAATAAATTCTCCAACCCGCGGTAGAGATCACCACGAGTCCTGACTC
>JADNRX010000383.1:0-50769 GCA_015501595.1 Hymenopellis radicata
TGTGTCGCCTTTGATACACCGCCACCTGAGCGACGCACCATCCTGGACTCTGTGCACAATATCGAACAGGACGTGACGTCGTGTCGGGAGCGGATTGCAGATCTCACTGCGGCCTTAGCCGACGCTGAAAGTCACTTGGATTCTCTCGAAGAATTGCGCAGGTCGCACATCGGACTCTTTCCACCTGTTCACACGCTTCCCGTTGAACTGTTGCTTGAAATCTTCACTCTCGCCGTGCGTAAGCCGTATGAGCACTGCTCAATCACTCGCGGACCATGGGGCTTCGGACACGTGTGTCGCCTTTGGAGGCAAATAACCTCGGCGCGTTCGTCGCTCTGGTCGTTCACGCGCTGTCAGCCGTCACCGTCGAGGGCTACTACCGACATGGCAGTCGCTCTATGTTGGACGCTATCTTCGAGAGGTCATCACCCTTGTCGTTTGACTATGAACTGGACCGCATTGGGAGGACTATTGACGTTCTCAAAGCCCATTCCATGCGCTGGCGCAATATCTCCATGCATGGGAATGCACAAGACTATTTACAGCTGGGAGATGTCGGACAACTGCCGCTTTTGGACTCTGCAGTGCTCCACTTCACAAATCCTGCGGGGATTACGCGTTGTACCCTTGCACAAGTCCTAGACAGCTTTCAGTATGCACCTAAGCTGCAGTCCCTTACCTTACGCGGCTACCCGCCGAAAGGCCTAAACCAACTGTCGTCTGCATTTCCCTGGCACCAGCTCACACATCTTGAAATGTCCCTCGAATCCACATTCCTTCTTGACTGTCAACTACTCATACATTGCCCCAATCTGCAGTCATACAGCTCTGCCTCGAACCAGGAGCCAGGGTCATCGGACGCTGTGCTTCATTCAGAACTAAAATTCCTTGATATTCAACACGTTGGGCTCCTCTCTTATCTCCAGTGCGCATCCTTGATAGCACTCAACATCCATGTTCTTGGTCCCGACATAGATGAGGACGATGATGTTATGGAGGATTGCGTTTTTGCTCTCAAGACCTTTCTAGCGCAGTCCCCACTACTCGATACTGTTTTGTTCCATGGTGCATATTTGGCGACACCGGTCACTTCTCTTATCTCTACATTCATGTCCGCGTCCATCGAAACATTCAAGCTTTACGTCTACTATGAGAGCAATGAGGACCTCGAACTTCTTACCGCTTCCGCTACGCCCTTATTACTCCCAAATCTGACTCATTTCAAGTGTACGAGTTGTCGACTAGATGACTCGATCACGGCGCAGTTCATTCGATCGTTGCTCGACGTAATTCAAACCCGCTGGCATGTCGAGAGAAGAGGGGTGACCAAGTTACAAAGTGTCGAGCTTAGTTTTGAACTTGACCGGGACGCTGCAGTGGACGGAGAGCTTTCTTTCATGATCTACTATCTTCGGGTGCTCGAAGAAGAGGGTTTAGATATCGCTGTGTTTCGATGTGAGCTGCAATGCTTTGTATTGTTCGCCTCATTGGCTCAACGTTTTCTAGTTCAGGGTTCCATTCGTCAACAGCTGTTGTGAGCATGTACATGAGACGCCAGACGATGACTTGGAGACGCATCAATAGGGAACGGTACTGTTACGGCTGATAAAGCTATAGAGATCTTGTTACTGTCACGTTAACTCAGCTGCCATTACTGCTCAGACCATGGTTTGAAAATGCACAGAAGTATCGTAATGATTGCAAGCGGTACTGCTACGACCAATAAATATATAACATGTCCATTGCGTAAGCACCAAGTCCCAGAACACAGAAAGACGTCCATGGTGACTGGTAATATTCATCAGAGTCATGATGCTCAGTGCTTCTCTTCAAACGAAAGTTTCTGGAGGCGGGAATCAACGTGAATGCGCTATGAGCAGAATTATAGGCATACCACCCAAGTCGCATTCCCGAAATAGGCCGTGAACTGGTCCCTATCGCCGGTTCCAAAGAGCGCCCAGGAAGCGTCTACTCCAACGTCGCGTTGAGTTGCAGAATGAGACAATGATCAGTGCGACTTGCCCTCCTCATAGACGCCAATTATTGTCTCGGGGAAAGAGTGATCGGAGTTGGTCCATGGAACGTCGAAGCACTTCGTCTGCGTATCGAAGGAATGCCACTATTCGCGGTGGGATGAGATCATCGAAAAGAAGAACGGCAGAAGAAACGACGAACGATAGCAGTTTCGACGTTCTTAGAGATGTCTGTCAGGTCCGTAAACGTGTTAGCGACCGGCTGGGCTGGCGAACCCGGAGGAGTGGGCGACGCTGCGCCACCAATGTAGAAGTAGCTACCAAACAGGTCGCTTGGGTTCCCCATCAAGCACGCGAGAGAGGAAAAGCGTACTTGTAGCTTCCCTTGCCCAGGTTGTCAGAGCCACTCGCAAAGCCGACGAGACCAGCCAAGTACGGGTTCCAGGAATCAGGACCATTCTGTGACGCGTCAAACACGAAGACGAGATGGGGCAAAGGTACGCACAAGTGTCTGCATGTCAAAGTATCCCGACATGGGCCAGAACTCGTCTATTTGGACGAGTAACCTGTCCTCGTCGCAGGAAGCTATGGTGTACGCGCCGTACCAGGTGACGTTATTTCCGACGTACCCGTAGTCCTTGCCGTCGTACGTAGTGAGATTGAGGTACCCTGTGAAGCTGAAAATAATGTTAGGTAGTTAGAAGCGAGGAGCAGAACGCGGCCTACCAGTCCTTATCGTTCCAATGGTGGTCCTCGTCCCCATACTCGTCGTGTCCTCTGGCAACAGCCTCGCGCCCTTTCATGACGGAGGTGGAGTTAGGGCCAAAGTCGAGTGGCGCGCGAACGGCTGGGGACGCGAAAGTAATCGCAGAAACAGCCAGCACGGTGAGGGCGCTGAACAGCATGCTTGCAGAGAATTCACGGTCGATGAGGAGGAGGTTGGCTTGGAAGAGAACTGGGATGATATCGATAACACGAACAGATCTCTGCTTAAATACTCGGAGATTAAGGCAGCGTCGTAACATTGAAAAGTTGGGCCGCACACGGGCACTACAGGACAGAGTGAGGCGTCGAGAACACATGGGCCTGCATATCTGGCTTGGCTACTTGGGTCAGGCGGACGCCGGAGTCGGGGTATTCATTTCGTTAGCCAAGGGGTTTGGGCGTTGAAGGGAAATAATAGAATTTACATTGGATGAGTTGGAGTGTGGGCTGTGCGCAGTCAGGAACCGCTATTAGAAAGAATAAGATCTTCTAGATTAGCCTTCATTCACTTTGCGGACACAATCAGCCGTCAACGATGTCTTGCTCGAACGTCGAAGCTGTTGGAGGTGGCGACGGGACATTGAGGCGAAATGTCGCCGTTAGACAATATATACAAACTACGCTCCACACTCTCAACGGTCAGAAGCCATTTGACTAGTCGCGAATCTTCAGCTTCGTCCATGAGTCCAGCAGTTAAGGATGAGCAGGTCTGAACAGGTACTTTTTTCAGGCGCGAAGCGTCGAAGGTAGACATTGAGCTATTAACCGACTCAGTCGTTTGGCCTTTGAGCAAAGTCTTCCGCACGTTTGGGTTGACAAGCAGCGAGTTCAAGTAAGAAGGAAAAAGCGAGAATTCAAAGTGAGAGTAATAGGACGCGTATGAGAACCAGTTCCAAGTGAGCGCACGAACTTGAGTAATCTCAGATCTGCCCTGAATATTTGCCCCTATTTGGATGAACCGGCATACTTCCCGGCATTTTATTTTCACCACCATCACGTTCTCAACTTTCTAAAGTGTACATGAAAGTCCTGGACTCTCTTTCAAGCACCTAATATGCTCTTGCAGCGTCTTTCGACGCGTCTTGGCCACTCTCAAGCGCGCCTGGAGCTCAAATGGCTGACTGAGCATGCAACTAAGGCAAAGGTGTCGCTGGAAGAATTAGTGGAACGCCGAATGCGCGACGAACCATTACAGTACATCTTGGGTTTGTTTCCAATCTTTGCTTTGGTATCGTAATGTCATCTGCTTTTGTAGGTACGCAGCCCTTCGGTCCGCTCTCTTTGCTTGTCCGACCACCCGTCCTTATACCACGTCCGGAGACGGAGCACTGGGCATTAAGACTCACGGAAACTGTCATGCCATCTGTATCCAAGCCAATATCTGTCCTGGACATTGGCACAGGGTCTGGGTGCATTCCTCTACTACTGTGTCATCTTTGGAACCTGGATCTGTCAAAGCACATGGCGTAGACATCTCAGAAGATGCGCTTCAGCTCGCCCAAGAGAACGCGAAGCTACACGGCTTTTCTCCCACTGCTACCGGTTCTGCTTCCACTCGGAAAAACACCTTCACCACTGTCCAAGCATCCGTACTTTCTCCTTCTTTCACCTCCAACCCACTCCTTACTCCCCCATATGACATAGTCACGTCTAATCCGCCGTACATATCTTTCCTTGAATTCCTTGAGCTGCCTGCGTCTGTGGCGAAGTTCGAGGATCCTCGTGCGCTGTTTGGCGGTGCGACAAATGGACTGGATTTCTACGGCGCGATAGCGAAAGTCGTGGCAGAGGAGGGCTTCCTAAAGAAGAGTGTGAATGCACGAGTTGTATTGGAAGTCGGATGGAAACAGGCCTCGGACGTGCGCGACATGCTACACGCAACTGGCCGGTTTGATGAAATTGAGATCTGGAAAGACCCGTGGGACAAAGAGCGAACAGTGGTGGGCGTGGCGCGCTGACATTTGTGACTTTGAGTTCGTCATGCTAGTGTTTGTTGATCTTGCCCCTTTTATTGATAATCTAATGCGTCAACCAGTCATTTATTACTTGGCTTGCCAATATCGGACTCGTGCTTTGATCCATCGGACTGCATGAGGCCGTTATACGACTCTTCAGTCATTCAAGGATGCCTTAATAAATGGATGTCATCTCCTTAATGCCCTGCGGACAGATGTTGTACGTCATTAATCTATACGTGGAGTCGATACTGTAGCGCAACATTCCCGCTCGACTGCGACTGAACCCTGCTAAGGCCCAAGCAGATCTGAATTCGAAGGTGATGGTCATTATGCGCTGCATTGTAAGCAATGCTAATTACTAGTATCTTCTGTTATACAGCCGTTTTAAGACCATCCCTCCTTGAACAGTCGATTCCCTGTAAGAATATACGCTGGACTCCGACGGCTTCAGGTGCTAAGCGCTCTTGTACTATTTCTCTCGACGCAGTGATGTCGTCGGCTGATAGGCCTTCGCACAGGATATCGCGACGGAATCGCCATAAAAACAGTCAACAATTGCGCTCGGATATCCGGCTCGTGACTTGGAACCCATTCACCCCTGATCCGGTGATCTGTCGTCAACACCTCGCATTGTTATATAGAGCGACGCGTCTTTCTGGATGCCTATCTCCCGAGAACGCGCCAAACATGCCCACGACCGTCACTCTCCCTAATGGGTACGTTTTCCACCTTCGCTTTTCCTCTCGCTCGCTTACTTACAATTCATATAGCATCCAATGGGTCACACTCCCCCTCTTGGCTGCCCAGTTCCTCATCAACTCACAACACGCGCTTGTCATGAAATACCGGTCCAAGGCCAAGATCGGGTATCCACAAAGTACGTACCCGTGCGTCGCTCTAGGCATGTAGCTCACTTGAGACCTTGTGACAGTGTATGCGGAAAAGGCAGAAGTCGAGGCCTCCGCGGATGCGTACAAATTCAACTGCATGCAGCGCGCGCATCAGAACACGCTGGAGAGTATCAATTTGGTTACGACTTGGTGCGTTCGTGTGTCCTGATTTTTGTGTGACACTTCTGAACGTCATGAATGTTTTCTTAGCACAATCATCACTGCCCTCTCGTATCCCATCCTGGCATCTTTTGTATGTGGCTCTTGGGTCTCTGGGCGTATGCTCTACACGCGGGCATATTTGACCGGCGCTGACCTTGTATGTTGCCTCCGACGTCCTATGAGAGTGCTTTCTCACCTAGCGCAATAAAAAAGGGGGATTTATCAGTGGTGTTTCTCAAGTTGGTAGGCGTCAGCTTCTCACTCCTCTTCCGTATTGATTTACCGCTCATAATCAGCTATGGAGCTTACCGCGGCTGCGAGCGTGGTGAAACTGCTGGGAGTTGCAATCTAAACTGGAAGGTGGCGCCGGGGGTTGTATTACTCCTACTTTCCTTGAGACTGTTCGCTTCATGCCTTCAAAAACCATTCTCATATAGTCATCCTTATCCTTCCTCGTGCGTAAGAAAGGAGTAGCGGCCATCGATGGAAATGATGTTTATACTGGCCAGTTTCTATCCTTATACCTGTACGGAGAAGACTTGCGCAGGGTTACAGGTGAGTTGCTGCAAACCGTCTGTCCAGACACGAAGAATGGAGAACCGAGAACGGTCCCGTCGCCAGCGAGAGGACTTTGCGGAAACACAAGACTTGGACGCAAGGCGAATCTGGGACCGTGCTAGGAAGAAGGATGCGTGACCAGACGAACCTCGCGCGAGCGGGCCACAGACAGGGAAGCGGCGGGTAGGCAATCCCCAATAGCTCATCAAGGCTATCGGACGAATAGTGCAATGCGAGAGTAAACTGAATTTCTTGCTTCCTGCGCCGGTTCAGTGTGCACGTTAAAAGAAGAGGTCTGTCTCAAAGGCGCGAGAAACTCGCGACGGGACGCATGACGGCACTCACGTATGTGCTACGATACAAAGCAAAAAAAAAACTGATTCATTTCGCAGTGGCATAGCATAGGCGATGGACCTCATCTTCCGGTTCTTACGGACAAACACTTTCGCCCCAGTGTTTCCTACTAATATATATCATGATCAACTTCTCCGTCGTTGATCCACCACCGGATGACTTGTTCACGGGAGTTCTGAGAAGATGTGAGCGCCTATCCAACTGCTGAGGGAAGAGTTACGACTCACAACAAGGTCTGCCGGTGAATAGTTCTGAGGTGCAAAGCTAGAAGATGCGAGGGCACTTTGAAAGCCGGTCGCAACGGTACGGAAGGCCGTCAGTGAAAGGTTTCTCGTCCTCTTGCCGCCAATACTTATGGCCGGGAAAGCCAAAAGTGTCGAATGCATGTCTTCGGCTTGCTCGGACACGGAAAAAGATACTAATTCTGTTGCACATTGCTCCCAGCAATCAACGTCTACCTTGGCGATTTTTGCCAACTTCTGCAATTTCGACTGGGTCTCGACATCGGAAACCAAGAGTACCTTGCACAGCGTGAGTAGATTCCTACTCATGCAGAGATCCTTCATTACAGCGGTGTAGACAGGTGATGCATGGGATGCGAGGACCGCTAAACCATCGACGTAGAGAGCAGCCAGCGCTCCTGTACTAAGAACAGTCCAACGGTGGAGCGGTTGGGAGTATGAGTGGTCGTTCTCAGTTGAGTCTGAGTCGAGGTACGCTGAAAGGCCCTGAAGCCAGCGCTGTTCAAGAAGACCAGTGTATACGAATGGCACGCAAGGTAGAAGTTCGCTTGACGATAGGAGATACGAGAGGATATTTCCGACCAACTTGGATGAGCCCATTGGATCTTGGAAAGCGACGTGCAAGACTTGTTGAGTCAATTCCGGCGTAAGCCACGAGAAATCGTGATCCATATCTCCAAACCGACGAAGACTCCAATTAAGACCTTGGAAAACGCTGCCGACAACGGTTGCCTCGTCCTCAAGGGTCATGATTGCGCTGGTCCCAAACGAGGGCGATTTCAGGACATTTTTCATGGCAATTATGGTAGCCTGGGAGCAAACATGCCTGTGTCGGAGACGAAGCTCAGAACCAATAGTATATTCATTGATGGTATCCAAGAGTAGCCTGAAGAGGGATTTCGGCCTGTACCTAATGAGAGTCGTGTTATCGGCGATCCACAGTTTATGCAGAGATGACGTCTTCTGGATAGATGGGGTCTGTAGCATATTCAGGAAAAGGAAAACGTCGTCTGGCAGCGATTCTGTGTAATCCTCCGCAGAACGTTGAACACTGGGGTACCCGACGTGTAGCAGCCATTTCAGGAATGATGGTCGCATGTTTTTTCTCAATACAGATGCCAAGTGAAGAGAAGTTTCGTTCTTAGCCAGATCATAGACATCAATGGAGAGCGAAGGCATGGATTTCTTCAAAGGAAATGTGAAGAGAGCACTTCGATTGCCATCGCAGTCGCACTTATCGCATTCGTGATGTGATACCGCCTCGCGCAGGAGCTCTGACCAGACCCTTGATGGCTTCTCGTGATCTATTTCGAGCCAGTCAATCCCAGGAAGTAATGCAACCTGAAAGATCTTTCCCCAAAGGACTGCGTCGAATAGGGTTTCGGGTTTCGCTGGATAGAGAAGATTGGCTGTGATCAGCTCAATTGCGGAGTCTGGGCGACAAAACTTGGTGTAACTGCTCGCCACCTTCGACGATTTCAAGACCCGAACACCGTCTTCCTGCTGTTCAAGTCTCAGCGCTGCTCGCTGCAGACGTTCGTAGCGGTCGATAGGCTGGTCGGGATAGAAGTGGTCATTGATCGCTTTCACAACCGATGCAATCCTATCAGACCCTGCACTGATGAGCGGGATGCTCTGAAGTGGTAGACTGCTAAGCGCCTGAAGGATTACGCTCTGCACCGAAAGATTTGATGTAGTGTTGAAAAGCCATCCAAGAGCTGATGCATCTACGACGTCCGCGTCGTCTTCGACTGCTTCAAGCTCGATGTCGTGGATTGACTTGGGAGGCTGTGCAAGACTGGGATGGAAAAGGCTTGCGATCCATTGGCGTGCAGAGACAAGCACACAGAAAAAATGCACCGAGAGTGGCGTCTTATACGCACAGTCTGGGTAGAACACAGGCAGAACATTGGTGATGGAGTAAACACCAAAAGTGCCGGCAGCAATAATAGCCATGTTGACAGCCATAACGGTGCTCAAAGGGCAGAGGTACACAACTAGACCAATGAAAAATAGTCCCAGCGCGGCGTGCATAAGAACGGGAAGAAGCTCTATGATGAGCGGCACGCGCCACTTCGCGAGAGCTTTGTACCGAAAGTGGCGAACACGGCAGCGATTGCGAGGAGATCCTACGGAAGGTACGGAGATATATTGGTGGATCCATTGTTTGGCCAAAACAGCCAGTAATGTCGTCGAAAGGCTAAGGCCAAGGCTCGTGAACCATAAACCATTCACCCAAAAATCCGCAGGTTTCGGTTGGAAGGAAATGATTGCTGGTGGTACAGTTTCAACGTCTGCAGGACCATACACCACAACGTGTAATATAGCCCGCTGAACACCAATCATTTCCAACAGCAAGGAGTTTGTAACCTCACTGTTGTCCACTCGCATAGATTGGCAAGTGGTCGTAAGAAATGCGGTAACGACTGCAGAGAAGAGGGCAGCCTGTAAACATTTTTACATTAGAACACATAAATCGATCATACACTAAATGGGTACTCACAAACACGAGAAGCATATCCAAGCCTTCGCGCCAACCAGCAACCATTTCGATATCAATCTTGGTGGATTCGTCTCCGTACACCCTCCAGACCCTGGCCTTCGGAGACAGTTCGTCATATTGGTCGTCAGGTGCATATTTTTGCTCGTAATCGAAGGAATCATGAACCGCTGTCGAGTGGTAAACGCGCTAGACGCTAAGATGATTGGGCGGAACTTACTGTTGCCCAAGTGGGATGATGCCGGAGGGCGGACCCCTAGTAGTGTACTATTGGTGGTCGTACTATAAAGAGTAGACGATGAAGACTGTGGGGTGCCATATGTATCGTTGGCGGAGATTGGTGGAACTTGAGTTGGGGGTAAGCAGGACTCTGCTCGCCATGGGGCTGCATCCTGGCAGATAGGAACGGAAAGTAGGGGAGATACAGTTGTTGTTTGGTGGGTGACCGTTAACGGGGCGATTTTGAGGACGGTATGAACACCGGGTAGGCCATGAGTCGTTTTGACAATAGGGCAATTGTTTGACAACACGCTATTGTGTGTCAACCTCCAAGATTGCGGATCAAGCAACGTCAATAGATATCAGGAAGCAAGGAACAGAATCCTATTTCCGAGTAGTATACATAGCTCATGCGCCACTGATGAGAGTGTGTCAGGATAATCTGGATTCCGGTAAGTTGGTCGTGAGCATGAACGGACCCTGAACATTAAACATCAATACTGGTACGCACATCGGACACAGCTTGCTATCCTAGAGTCAGGTGGCCATTTCAGCGGCAGTGTGGCGGCCAGCACCAATAGATTAATGGGGCTATTTTGACATACCATGGGTATGATCTGTCATCGGTAAGATGGAAGCTAGGGATGTTGATGATGGAAGAAGGGGGAAGACATTTTAGGGATAAATCTCAGGACACGTGTATTGCACGTGGACTAAGGTGGCGCAATCCTCATACCTCGGTTACCTTCCCGCCGAACACGGTCAAAAGGAGTGCAGTTACTATTCCGAGGTTCCGGGTATGAAGATACATTACGAGAGTGCTTGTGTATATAAGGTGAATAGCAGCGATGACCTGTCAACGCCGAAGTGGTATAGGATATGAAATCAAAGTCACTAGGCACTTAATCGTGAAGTGAAGGATTGTACCTAGAAGCGCTGATTGAGCAATAGTTGGGACTCGTAGTGCCTGTGCTTTGCCAAAGATTTAGATAGCTAGTGGCCTCCCGTGAACTGTCAAAGACAAACACACGATATTTTCGATTGTGCGGACTGAATCGAGTGGCCACAGGGCGAGGAAATCGAGGTTTCGAAGGCCAGTAGTTCTTCCACCGGCGTAGAGTCGCAATCTTCTGTAAATCCTCGTGCGGCTTGTCGGACCAGCGATAGGGGCCGACACAGATGCTATAGGTCGTAGATGGCGACGCATCAGCATATGGAGTGTCATGGTGTGAGGGATGTAGAAAGACACTACGACTGCTCAGGGTCTTGTATTCCGTGATCCCATGTAGATCTTGGATAATCCACGATTGAAATGTTCGAGGGTACCCCAATCGTTCGATGTGTCCCTGGTCCGCAAGGTAATCCAGTGCGACTCTTCTGATGCGGATGCATCCAGGAACACCGTTAGCGGTGTACTCGTACAGTATCGTCTCTGTCCAATGATTCCACTCGAGGTCTTCTGGGATGGTGGATTCTTCTTTTCTTCGATTTTCGAACCACCACAAGATATTCACCTCTGACCTGGAAAGAAGATAAGCTCAGAGTATCAAGAGTGAAGGATGATAGTCGCACCAGTGGGTGAGTTCGCTGAGGGTCCGAAGTCCATCATCCCAGTCCTGGGGATATCCAGTGAGAGCCACGAATACGACCTCAAAAAGAATTCTGGCAGCAAATCTCGACGCTTGCAAGTCCCGGTAACCGCGTATGTGGTGGCGTAAGAGTCTCAGACTCCAATGCTTGGAACGCCAGTCGCCATAAGAGGAAAGCCGGGTAGTGTTTGCCCATAAGTCCTCGGAAAAAAGCTGGCGCCTCTCAACTTCGATAAACCACCACGGCTCGGTCAAAAGCGGTGCCTTCAAGTATCGTTTGAAGGTCTTTTTATCACGTCTAATGATGCAGGGAATGTTTTCGTCGTGTTTCACCACAGCCCACCCAATATCATAGTCAGGAGGGATCGCAGGACCAGCCAATGCGAATCCTGGTGGAGGATCTACCCAAGGGGAGGACTGCGGGGGCTGGTGCGAAGAGGAGGGAAATTGTGCAGAAGACATGATGTTCAGGCCATCTCTGCGGAGACTTCCTCCTTTAAAAACGTTACCGTCCTCCAGTCCCTTGTTCTTCGCATACAAGGCATATCCATAGTGTGCGAAGAGAACAACAGCGCACTTGTACAGTTATGGGATGAAGAGCGGCGACTTGAAGCGCAAGTACAAGTCAGCGCGAGGTAAGGATGATCATGTTGTTCTGGTCAGTCTTATTGTTCGCCGTGTGCCCTTGAACCCGAACAGCTCACCTCCTCAATAACTGCACGAGAAACCGCCATACCAACTCGGCACCATCATGTACAATCCCGAATGAATGTTCCATGCTAGAAGAAGACTAGTATGCTCGGAGCGAAGGTATCGGTTCAAACCACTGCAGGAGGGTGTTGTTGTTGTTCTGCTAGGGCGAAGATCAGCCTTGTTTCCTTTCCGTCTTTGTTTTCTAATTCTGTACCTTCTCGACCGGCGTGAGCATCTTTGAACGCCCAACGCCCACCCCCATTCAACGCTACAACGTCTCTAGGCGGGCCTCAATGGCAAGCTGTTTCCAAGAGGGCGTCGACCAGCACAGGAGTTCTTTCCCCGCAGATCCAGACGTCGACGCCGTTCGGATCATGGTGCCTGATAGGACGGACGCATCGCTAGGAGCCACAAATCTTCAAGTGCAATGGGTAACTCCTTGAACGTCCTCATTCTGTCTCTCCCACAGCTGCAGGGAGACGGAAGACCATCCTGTATTCGACGTTTCCTTG
Organism: Hymenopellis radicata; assembly: GCA_015501595.1. NCBI lineage: Eukaryota > Fungi > Basidiomycota > Agaricomycetes > Agaricales > Physalacriaceae > Hymenopellis > Hymenopellis radicata. The sequence continues at coordinate 12,416 of JADNRX010000383.1, forward strand.
GGCAGTAAACCAACTGTCCTCGAGAATGATGTCGTCCGTGTCCATGGCGAGACAATAAGCGATTGGGATGATGCATTGCCCAAGACAATAAGTTGTAAAACAAAAGGAATATCCGCAAGCGAAGATAAAAGGCGGCTTGGTGGAATCGGGGTTATGCTCGGTGGAACGACAAAACACTCGATTTGCAGAGGTTGATACTAATCATGAAGTCGTCGGTCGCCACAATTTGGAAAGATGGCATCAGCGTGGTATTCCCATGACTGTACACGTCGAAGGGGAAAGTCATTCACGTAGTACAATAGACTTTCTGTGGCCGCCGGGCGAGATCAACACGAAGAGATCCTATTAATGAACAAGCTCTAGTCGCGTCGAACATGGGAATGAAGGCTACCTGACGCGAGCAGAGTAAGCGCGCTGACTCTGATTCGAGGTGGTCACGTACTAGGAACAGACACTGCATCACAGTATACTACTACTAGAAGTAAGATACGTATATGGACGAAGGTTGGGAGTAACAGGCATGACTAAGTCATCGCTGAACGGTGTCCATCCACTAGAGTCCACCAGATCTGACACTCATCCTCGTCGCACGGCTGGCGTCCAGCTCAACGAAAGTCCTACAATTCCTCGCGGGCGACGTCCGCATCAGCAGATGACGGCGGGCTGGTCTTCATCGCAAATCTTATTAAACCGCCTCTGTATCCACCTATGCCGAGACTAAGAGATCTAGCGTTTTGGAACACAGCGTCAACCCAATCGGCCATGCAGAGCGGATCACCCGCTTGGGAAGCAGAAGAACACATCGTCGCACGCAAGCAGGAAATACAGGAAGACGGGCACGACTAGCAGACAAGGTGCTTGGTGTAGTCGCAAATGTCATAAGGCGCAAGAAAGATTCGGTGTCGCCTAAGCGTGATGTAGTACCGAACAGACTCGGTTGGAGATTTGCCGTGATGAATAAAGCCGTCCGTGTCGTCTTAATCCTTTTGAATTCTAATTAGCACTACGAGAAAGAAAAGGAACGCACGTAAGACACCGAATACTTCTCCTGTCGAGCCGCTATCACGACAAGGCCACAACAAGAACCAGCGGTATGAACAACATGCAAAACAAAAACAAGGACGGCCGAGAGCAATGCCGTGTAAGCCGACCCGTGGTCTTCGCCCAGTATGGCACCATTCTCCCACGACATCTCTTCCCTTGCGCCGTTCTTGAACAAAAGGTCAACAAAAGGTAGAACAATAGTAAGTTCCTTTATATACACTCGGCGCCTTGTATCAGGATCCTCCGCACACTCTACAATGTTGAAGCTCTCCTCCTTGTACACTGCTCTTCTTTTACTCACCTCATACTGGCTCTTGTCCAGGTGGACCTTTACTCTATATCCCGATACCTCGTTGGCATTTACCTCCATCTTTTCCGACGCCCTCAGGCACGCGTCGAACATGCACGACATCGCGTCTGCGTCGGGACCCATTAGAGTTACCGCATATAGTGACGAAGTGTATGTCCGTCATTCTTTTGATGACACGTCGCTTAACACTCTCATCAGGCTTCAGGAAGTCAGGCGACACCTGCTCAGAACGAGTAGTAACGTCAAACTAAACAAATTTTACGAAGCCCTTCGTGAATGGGGGTCATTGAGTGATTTGTCAGCGCTAGCTAGCAACGTCACTCACGCTTTCAGAATCTTCCCGCTCCAGTGCTGGCAGCCGTATGCGAGAGAAATCAATTATCAGGTAAGCACGAACTATATGAAACGAACCCACGCAATTCATGCGCTGTCAGTGGTCACCTTCGTTCGCTACCCTCCATGACCTCTGGTTCCTCAGCCAAAATGCAACCGACTTCGAGACACACAGGCGGTCCAACGCATTGAATGCAGGCAGCGGAATTGTGATCAGAAAGAGCTCGAACGTACCATCCAAACTTCAGAAGCCGCAGAATGGCCGAGTAGGTTCACCATTCAGAGTGTCACTGCTCCTGAATTATCGTCGTTCTTCGGGAGAGTTTTCTCGACCTCGCCAAGTATTTTTCGCCGCCAACAACGACACAGCTAGGACAAATGAGTCTAGCATTCACCTAACCCGAGACTGCGCGTCGTCGAGCATATGTCATGGATGGACGATCTTCCCGTTGCTCGAAAGCATGGAGGTGGGGTATCCGCTCAACTGAAAAGTCTAGTAGTCTGTAAACCCGGCTTAGCATGTGGAGCTAAGAAAGCGGGAGGTTAGATCTGAGCCGCAGAATGCACCTGAAACGGGTAAAGAGAGGGCCCAGTTCGAAAGTGGTGTAGCCTCCGACATTGGAAAGACTCGTGAACAGATGTCTGCTGAGTCCGAGATCCGGAACTCCGAGGACTTTTTAGGTATCAACAGACAAGAAATCATTATTCGCCACCGCAAAGCTGCGTAGCGGCGTTGGTGATTCGCCCAAAGAGGTGGCCGCGGATCGTAGCGCTCATCTTCGTGTCCGCTTAATGTCTAGTTCAAAATAGTCGCTTGCAGCCAGTGGCAAGTCAAACTATGGTTGGCAAGTTCGAATGGCGCTCGTACTAAGCCGTTTATGATTCATCGAACAGACTTCAGACGATCCACGTCAAGCATAGTATCCTTTCAAATCCATCAAGAGCATCATAGACAAGTGTCAACTCTCGTGAATTGAAATAGGGCAAGTCAAGAGGACCATAGGTGGGAAATCTGTCACCTCGCAAAAAGAGAGCACCATGTGTATCGCAGCACCACATGGCGACGAAATTGATGTGGTAGAGACAGTGTAGGCTTTGGCGGTCGCAGCACGAAACAGAAAAAGCTTGTCACGGTCGTCACACCACTCAGGCCATTTCCCACGGTTTGTATGGTGCATTGCACCAACGCGGTCCAACGGGCTACCATCTTCTTCGTTGAATGTATACTTATCTAAACCAACTTACAAGTTAAGCCTTGCACTTGACAGGGTGCACTTAGAAACCGATTTAGATTATTCGTGTAGAACATGACAACGACACCGCAAGTATTTGCTCAACAGCCTCAAAATCTCGGACGTCGATATTCATACCTTCAGCACATTCAATTTGAGCAACCAACGTAAACAAGGACTATCACTCACAATTCTTCAAGATATTTGATGTCCTCGTCAGGGAGTGATTTTGTACCTATTTCGACGGCCTCCAGAAGTCTTTCAGGCTGTATAGAGCGATCAGAGACTGTAGTATATGGCGGGAAGAGGATACACGTACAGTGTTAGCACCGACAATGGGACTGGAGATCTTAGTCAACGACCAAGTCAGAGCAACTTGAGACATCTTCCACGAATGCTTTTCAGCGAGTTCGATGACGCGCTCAATAATCTTGATATCAGACGCCTTCAGCTCTTTCGGAAAGACCGCTGTACGTTCCGTTTTGGTGCCTAGTGGACGCGCGAGATTCCCATCCAACAGCGGAGAATAACTCGTGATACCAATGCCTTTGTATTGGCAATACGCGAAGAGTTCGAGCTCCTGTTGGTAGATGAGGAAATTGCGCGGACGGAAAAGAGACACACGGACCTCAGCGCGGTACAGAAGGGAGTGCTCCATCTGCACACACGCAAAAGTCGACCATCCACGGGCATGAGCAACGTTGTTCATCTCAATGAACCTCCAGGCCCTAGTGTTCGACGCCCCAAGGTAGCGAACCTTACCCGAGCGAACGAGATCGTTCAGAGCACACATCGTCTCCTCCAAGGGGGTCTCATCGTCAGACGCATGGATCAGCAGGATGTCGATATAGTCTGTCTTGAGACGACTGAGGCAGTCTGCAACTTGGTTGAAGATTGCCGCTCGGGATAGACCACTGTGGTTAACATAGTCGCGCTGGTCTTTCAGCTCCGGACGGAAGAAGCTGGTGATCGTCGTTGGATCGTCGTGATCGACAAGAAACCTGACTTTGGTGGCGATAGTAACGTTGCTTCGTGGAATGTTGAACTGAAGACCAGATCCACAAGACTCTGAGCTCTAACGAAGGCGCGCGCATCGGGACGACTCACCTGCTGCATGAATTTGCCGATGAGTCTCTCGGACATGCCGTTACTGCGTAGCTAGGTCAACGCTACCTTAAAGGCCATGGCAGCATGCGCACCTATACATGTTGGCAGTGTCCCAGGTCGTGACTCCAGCATCATACGCAGTCTTTAGAAGGGCGAATGCCTATCTTATGGTGAGAAGAGACGCAACACAGGGAGGGACAGCGCTAACCTCTTCTTCTCCCTTGACCCATTTCTAGACGGTCCCGATGCGATTAGACCGTATAGACTCGGATGCGATTCAGAGATTCACTTACACCCCAAGTTGGATCTCCAAAGCTCATGCATCCAAGCTGATGGTGCGTCAGATCAACGCTGGCCCTACTGAGAAGGACGTCCTTACAATAGGGATTGAGACGCGCAGGCCAGAATTTCCTAGACGCCTGTAGACTGCTTTCGTGGACATGATGGTGGATTGTGTGGTCGAGCTGATCTGATAAGCTCAGTGGGGGACGAGCGCCCACCCCAGACACCGGGTGGGTCGGGGAGGGGAGCGCAGCGTCCACTTGTCTGGGGGTTTCAAGTCTGCCATGATGCATGCGGAGAATCTTCTTATCAACGAGAAGCACTCTTAAGGTGAGCCAACTCGACCAACGAGTTGGTAACGTAGGACTGCATAAGCGACCCCTAGCGTGATGAGCCCATCAGAGAGCAAGGCAAAGCGAAAAGCAATCTATTTTGCAGAAAGGGCATAAGCGCCCACGGAATAGCGCCAAAGAACCACGCATAACCTTCCGCGCAGCTAACGGAAAGTCAGCGAGAGGTCGTTGTAAACTGTCAGCGCAAGAAAGACGATACCAGCTACAGGTATCCTTGTGGCGTCGTCAAAAATCTGAAATAGTAGCATAGCCGCATTCTTAATCTAGTCAAACTCTAGATAAAACATCCATCACGACTCCCTCTCATCATCGCGAACGCTAATCCGAATAACGTCCTCCTTCCTGCACTCCTGCACATACCGATGCCGTATCCTCGTCTCGTCACTCGGCTCATGCACATTCACCTCCAGCTGCCAGCTGCCCACCTCATACGACCCCGCACGAGATATCCAAACCCGCGGACTTATCGTAGACTGTTCGGTTGGTTTCAATGTGCCTCGGAATGTCAGACGACCGCCGTATGTGACGCCACTAAACGAACCCCAAAATTTCAGTTCCCATGTTTCTGACATCGAAAGAAAAAACACATACGGAGAGGAAGGATCCGTATTCGGTGCCAAGGAAAGTTTGAACACGAAGCCCGACGTGTGTGTCAGCGAATGATTCCGAACGCTAAAAGATATCGGCAAACGACATGTTCTAAGACTGCGCGTCAATAAAATGGTCATACTTCAGCTTCCATGACGATTCGCCCTCACCCGTTTGAGAAGTCGTGAATCAGTGAACGTTCTGATGCCACACTCAAAACGACAGGATCCTTCTCCGCGTTCCAGGCAGAGCCTTTGACAGCCTGGAGGACCTCCATCTTCTCCCGCTGCGTCTCGGCATACATGCTTCGCGCGACTTTCGCATTCTCAGCCGCATCGATGATATTTCGCAGCGCCGCGTGCCCAGCGCCGATATTGCTCGCGCTCAGTAATACGTGTCCCTTGCGGTTTTGAGAAGGTAACTCCCAGAACACAATTACATCGAGAGAGAGAGGGTGATACAGAGGAAAGACGAATGGATAGCTTTGCGAGGGGAGTTGAGGATATGTTTGGGATATCGTCCGCGTGGTCGCTATTTGGCGACTGCTGTGTATGAAATCGCGTACGTGAGGCTTTAATACATCAGACTTCTGAAATATTGTTTAGCGAGGAAAGACATTTCACAGAACACCTTACATGCGGCATATGAGTACAGCACAAGTCGACTGGAGGCGGTTGCGAAGGATCGACCGGGTGCCCCTGCAATACGCCAGCGAGTTTTCTTGTAACGAAGTCCATAGTAAGTGAAGGATCCTGTGAATTTTCCCATCGACTTGCACCCATGAAGAATCTCGATGATTGTGACGGCCGCGACATCCCGCTGTAGAAGTAGATGAGGACAATAGAGAGCGAAAGAACAACGAGACAGTACTGACAGGGGGTTCTCTGATAAAGGGCGACATCGCCAAGTGGGACTAACAGTCGAGATGTTCTTCAATAGGATATCGCCATTCGAAATATTCTCAACGCGGAGGTCTATCAAGTAGAGATCGTCCTCGACACGAGAAGGCTTCGACGACACGGAGAGGCGGAACATCGGTTGCACCTCGTAATCTCGGAGCAACTGTACGGAATGGAATTGTTTAGAGCCAGCCTACACAAGACATCAGTGTCTGTTCCTGAGGGACACTAAGAAAAGATTACCTCTCGGTACACAACAAGGAGATGAAGTTCATGCTGTCCAACTTGCTCTCCATGAAGCAAGATCGTCATCTCGGTCGAATCCTCAGGCTGCAATGATGTCGTCAGAGGCATTCTTTGAGGCCGACCAGGCCTTGTCGTGTTTTCGCTGTTTATAACCTCCAGCATAGAGTGTGCTTCAGAACCTAATCGGAACCATGAGATCTCAGGCAGAGACTACGAGATCGAAGTCATGATATTACCATCATTCTCAACTCCGCCAATCCATATCTGGTCCTCCATGCCCGAAACAAGCCACGCCTCATCGACGGACGACGTCCCAGAATTTGAGAACCATAAGCTAAGCGCTTTCGTCTCACCCTGCCCGAGTACAAGCCGTCCGTCATCCACGAAGTTGACTAAGAGTTTATGGCTTGCTTCAGTTACTTGCACTTTGATCTGTACATCAGGAGCGTAGGTGGCATTTTGCCTCTGCGCTGCAGTATCCTGCAGTCGTCTACCACGGGATGCTAGAGACTCTGTGGAGGGTAATAATGATAGGAAAGTAAAGGTGGCGTCAGTGATAATGAGCAATGCTGGACGTGAGGCCTTGATGCCAACTGAGACCTAAGAATAGTCAGACCAAAAATATACGAAAAGCCGGAATGCATACGATGCGAGATTCTCGTGCACCAAGAACGATATCGGCAATGGTTTCCACCTCGATAGCATGTTTAGAAGTGGACGGCTGCGAATTCGCTTCCTCGACTATTACAGTGAAATGCGAGAGATTCACTTCCGTGTCCAGCGGGTTTCGTAGAGAAACATCGATCCAAAATGTTTCTAAAAATTGCTCAGTCACTCGTCGTCCGAACGAGAGTAAAGGGATCACCATCGACTGCTGCACATCCGCCCTTTGCGATGCCTTCAGACCCACCATTCTGCTTCCAAAATCTACCCCAATCCTCCTCTCGTTTCTCCCATTCAGACTTATTACCCTGTGCATTTCCGCGCGCTAAGCGGGTACGGCACTGTTGAGGTACACAGAAACTAAAGGGTAACTTTAGATCCTTTAACAAGACTCGGTTCGGCGAGGTCGTAGTATAATGCTGCAGATCATGTAAGTGTGCGACTCTTTCGCGGTATTGAAGATCATACCGCCAAAGCAACTCGGAAGTCGTCCAGGTACGCCTTATCAGAGGAGGTTTGGTTGAATTCCTCGTCATCACTGGGAGATGATGTCGGTGAAGCCGAACCACGCAACAGTCCGAGGAAAAATTTAACAGCGCCTTCTACGTCACCCGTCGTGTATAGTAATCGACCTGGAGGCAGTTTAGTGAGTTGATCCTGTCAAATAACCTGGAATACATGCCTAACGGGTGTTCAATAACGGAAAGTATATCATTGAGACCAGCTGTAGATGAAGCCGATTTGCCTTCGGAATCCCAAAAGGACGGCGAGAGTTCCTTCATAGGCCGGGTTTTGAACAGGGTACGGGCTTTACGCAGGAAGTACATAGTCAATGGTTTCTGTAACAAAAAATTGGTTAAGCTTTCGGAAAACCTGAGGATACACATACTATGCCACATTTTTCTAATCTATTGGCCGCAGATACATACCAAAAAGCAGCTCTACGAGCCGCACCTTTGTTAGCGCTCAACAAGGCGGCTTGCGCGAGAAGAAGTGCTGAAGGAGCTTCTTCGGACTAACGAAAAGTGTCAATGATAGTGATAGCGCTTGATGGCGTACTCACATTACCAGCTGCCCAGACCAGCCATCGTTCACCTTCCAAAGTGTCGCTGATGAAATCAGGCAATCCAATTCCAATCTCCCAGCGAACGGCATATAGCAAGGCGCGCAATTGAGCACTGACAGAAGGCTCGGTTGCCGTTGGTTGGATACTTACCAAGGCATTCGAGACATGAAGCTGTAAAGCTGGTGACGGTGAAAGAAGGAGTGGCAATATGTCAGACCCGCCGTGCCCTTCTTTTCGAATGGTCTCCCAGACGTTAACCGCTAACTTAAAGTCGCCTAGAATCGTGGAGAACTCGGCGAGTCTACGTTGCTGAGGTTGTGGGGGAGGCCCCGTAACCGACATAGACCCCGCGAATGTGTTGGCCCGAGATACGGAGGAGTGTGGTGAATGGTTAGGCGCCGGAGACGGGGACGGGGAGCCAAAAAGACGCCGCGTAGACGAGAACAGGCGGGACGGTAAACGTCGCGTCGACGAAAAGTTTTCGTTCCACTGTACCACGCAAGTTTCCATCCACGGTATCAAGCTCATAAGCAGGAATTCGCGGGTAAATCGCGCCGTTCCTTGGATGTCTGCTTCAGCCATGCGCAGTGTATTTAAGGATGTTTCTGGAGGCGAATCTGATTCACCAACGGCGGGTAGACGCGGGACAAGGGCGGGGACAGGAACGGGGGGCGGGGGTATATCGGGGCATGTCAATGGCAGGAGATAGCTGTTCAATCCAAACTGCTTCTTGACTGCATTAAACAAAGCACCGGCTCTAGTAGTCTGTTAGCAGCGGCATTGGAGAAGGGTTACATGCTTGACGTACTCTTCATCTGACAACGCAGAGTTCTGCGGATGAACAATGAGCGTGACTTTGAGTATATTGGGGTCTATCCACGATGGCAAATTGAGTGGTCTTGCGTGAAGAGCAGTTATTGCTTGAAGGGGATTCGGCGCATTAGTCGACACGCCCATGATGACTGCAAAAATGCTCAATATGTCGTTCAACGTCGACGTTTAATAAGGCTCACCTGCAACAGGGTGATTCCACGTCTCCGTTCTGGACGGTGTGTGGCTTCCTTCTATGCATCGCTTGAGCTCGTCCCACCATGGAGTCCGTGTCGTGTCTTTGTCGCCAATGTCCTCAACCCATTTTGCGCACCGTCTCCCTATGCGCTCGCCTATCCAGTCTAGTGTTCTCACGGCCCTCTGCTCTTCATCTTCCTGGCACGCATTTTCTATCTCCACCAAGTCCGAGAAACGCAATGCAAACGACGCATGTGGTACCGATGTAAGAGATGTCGTCCTAGTCGTCACTAAGAGAGGTTTAGAATAATCCAAAGTGAATTATTAGCGCATTCACCCTGTGGTAATGGAGAAAATGACTGGAGGATGGCCGGGAGAGGAGGTAATGAAGCCGATTCCAGAAGCTGCTTCAGATCCTCAGAGGCGATGATGCATATGTGAGGGCTCAGCGACGATGGTAATACGGGAGACATAATTCAAGACAAGGAGGCGTTCCGGGGATGCCTCGCACGATGACCAACGTCGCGTCCTCGCCGTCAAGAACGACGGGCTCAAGGAATCGATTGCGTAAACAGCATGACCCATTTAGGTACTTTTTGATAAGATAATGAAATGCCGAAACGGGAAGCTTCCTTAACGGGTCCCGACGTGGCGGCGACCTCAAAATGCAAATTGCGCGCTGGAGACAGGTTTTCCACGTCAGTGTAAAAATGGTATGTACACGGATGGCTGATCTTGATTGAAGGGCAATGGTCTATTTCTAGCACAAATTCATCAGTATCTGTTGTCAGCCCTCCGAACTTGTGAGTCGTCTCACTGCAACATTCTGACTAGTGAATGATTGGTTCAATACTAGTACTACAATCATAGTAGCTGAGCAACTAGCGAGGTATGGGGTGTCTATCAGTCTTTTGCAGTGTGTGTGACAGATTCCGGATTAGGATTAAAATAGGCCCTGGGAAACTCCCCTATGACTCCGGCGGACCAAAGGTCTGAAATGGGCCTGAAATCCGCAAGATTTTGGAGGTTTTGAGCCTCAAATCCGCCAAAAATCGCCGAGGATGTCACGGCACGTGTCCACATGTCACGCCTTCAGATCGCGTTTCTTGGCTTCTTTTTGGTCCTCCGCTTCGCCAAAGCTCATTTACGTCCGCGGTCCTCCACAACAGTCATCTCCGCGCTTTCTGAGAGCAGTAAGCGGTTCCGGCCCAAATTTTTACCCCGGTGTATAGAGCCCAAAATTTACTGACAACCGCCTTTGGGCCTGTGAAATCCGCCAAATCCGCCGGCATTTCCTCCATTTTGGCCTCGAATCCGCCACTTTTCGCCGCCAAAATCGCGCTTTTGGGGCCCTCAAATCCGCCAAAATCGCCGGAGTCCTAGGGGAGTTTCCCAGGGCCTATTAAAATTCTCACCACGACCCACTTCGGCGTTTCTCCTCTCGCAGACTCTTGAATCTTTGCAGCTCATTCAACCCATTTGCCCAACATCTAAAATGCTCAAGACACTGGATAAATACGCAATCATGGACCAGTCAAGTAGCCTTGTCATATATCATACTTGATAAGGCACGGGCGGTCATTGCCGCTTATGGCAACGGCGTGTGTTTGAGATATACCCACCATGTGCTAACTGTTTCCTTTGAACAGTCATGCAGGCCAGCTCGAGCTCAGGCAGCTCGTCGACGCATCGTCAGTCGAACTCTATCCACGAAAGACCGGCCTCCAAACACACCTTAACCGACCTCCAGCTCACTGACAAACCTGCGCAGCATGATACTGAAGCCCTCACTCCCTCCGGTTCTGATCGCTGGGCGGCTCGTCTCGAACAAAAGCTAACAGGCCATCCTCGTATATACAAAGCTCTCATATATTTCAGAGGCCCGCGGCCCAAAGTGGACTTACCAGGTGCGTTGAAATTATGATTTATAACACTGGTTACCACCCATTTCTCAGACCCCCAGCCTTTCCTTGACATCGACATCACCATCAAAGGAAGGCGAATATACGCCCCCATCGAATCGACGCTCATTCATCACACGCGGCGCCTCACCGCTTCCTGGCTCTTCATTGTCCTAGTTGCTGGATATATCATAGGCCTAGCCTTCTTCTCACGCGCAGAATCATTTCAAACACCCTCGGACGCATTCATCGGCTGTACTTCCACCTTCTGGCTCGCGAATAGTGGCTGCGGTCTCAACGGAGAATCATGTACACCATTCACTGCCACGACATACGACTTTCGATGCCCGGCAGGCTGTACAGGCGTCATCCTCCAGAACCCTCGCACGGTCGGCAACGAGCAGACTGCGTTTGTGCCATTAGTCGTAGGCGGCGGAGATGCTGATGCCACTTACCGGGGAGATTCTTTCATCTGTGCGGCTGCTATCCAACAGTTAGTTCATCCGACGTTCCCATGAAACACGAACTTACGGGTTATTTGACTCCAGGGGACTGATATCGAATGACAAGGGCGGATGCGCGTCTGTGTCACTTATTGGAAACTACACGAATTTCCTGCCCACGTCGGCTCACGGGATCACATCTATTGGTTTCGAAACCGTGTTTCCCCTCGCGTACCGCTTCCTGGACGAGACATCCCTCTCTCACTGCGAAGATCTACGCGATCCAGCGCTCGCGTTCAACATCCTCGTCACATGCCTCTTGTTCCTCCTATTACGCCCACGCCCCATAATCATGTTATGGTGTCTTGTCTGTATTGGGTTCTGGCACATTACCCTTTTCAGCCAGCCCCAATCGACACCCCCAAATCTCAGTGCTGCATTTGCTACATTCCTCCCGGCACTCTTCATAGCCTACGGCTTCTGGAGGCTCGCATTTCGTTTTACGCTTTATCTCTACCTCAAGGCACCTATAGAATTCATGATCTATTACCTTGCGCCGTTCTGGACGGGCGTCTTGACGAACATGACACTGAACGAAATACCCATCAGCCGGCTGACATCGTCGGACCTGAGGAAACGTTCAGGTGCCATAACCGCACTGGTGATAATTATCATCATCGTCGTAGTACTGGTCATCAATCAAGTGCGTGTCGTGCGCAAGACGGGCTGGCTGCCGTACTATGTCGGCTGGTACGTCGCAGGGGGACTGGTCGCGCTTGTTCTTGCCATGCTGCCGGGCTTGGAATTCCGCCTGCACCATTATATTATTGGAATCGTTTTGATGCCTGTGACGGGATTTCCGACGAGGCCGTCCGCTATCTATCAGGGCTTTTTACTAGGCCTCTTTTTGAATGGGGGTGCAGCGTTCGGCTTCGATTCAATTCTGCAGACAGCAGAGGAGGTACGCGTCTCCCCGATCCTATTTTTGATCGAGGACTTAGATCTTCCCTCCTATGCCTTGATAGCTCCGGCAGGATTCCACTCTGGGCTCAGATCTACCGTCATTCATCACCAACTCGAGTAACTTCAACGCCTCGATGCCCTTTTCAGATCAAACTATTTTCTGGGCTGCTCTTCCAGAAGGCTGGGACGGGGTTTCTCTGTTGGTCGATGATGTGGAACGATATGTTGGCACAGCTCTAAATATCTCATTGGCGGCCTTCAATGCATCAATACCCCACTTTTTCAGACTTGCTGTGCGTGTTCCTCGTCACACTGTTCTTTTCGCACCTGACCGAACCTGTCAATTACAGTTAACGTCGGGCAGTTCGACTGGAGATTTCACTATGCCTGCCACTCTATGGCCAAATGGCACATGGGTAGATCCTCTCCCAGGAGCATCGTTCTAACAAACAACCTCCACGGACATCGGCAGTACAAAGTAATGCTATTTCTGCACGTTGTTGTATAAGCTATATTAACTGTTTCTGCTACTTATTAAATACGATAATCGATATATGTAGCACACTCCGTTGTATACAGAACAATCACAGCAAGGTCGCAAAGCAGGAGTTCAAGGATCAAGAGCCCAAAAATACAATGCCACAATAATCATCACAGCGAAGCGGAGAGCGCGCAGCGGGTAACCATCAGCGAGGTGTCGCAGGTGCATCAGGAGCCTCATCACCATTCTTCTTCTTCCGCATCCCGCGTCGACTCTCTTTCGGATACTCGCACTTGAGTTTTCGCCGAGAGCATTGACTGTCACGAAAATGATGAGCAGTGGACATCAAGGCAGGAAGGGTAAGCGACTTACTTGCACGTTCGATCGGGATTGTCCGGCTCTGGGGCGCCACACGCAATTTTGCGCCCGCGACAGAAGAAGCACGCTAAAGTGGGTTGCTTCTTATCTTCGGTCTTTGACGGTGCTGGTGCTGGCGGTGGTCGTCGGGCGTATGCTTGTGGCGCCGGCACTTGATTAGACCCAGCGCGAGGCAGTCTGTAGAAAAAAGCCCGGCCATTCTGATTCTCGGGGACTGGGACGGTATGCCGACGTGATTTTCGTGCGGCCGGATGCAAGGGATGATGTCTGGCGTTGAGTCTGAATAGGGTGACGAGAAGGCGGGATAATGCGTACTCGTGTCAGAAGGCGAGGACGACGAAGGAAATCCGTCCGACGTCGGCGAAGAAGGGGACGGGAGGTAATCCATAATAGGCTCCTCCTTACGAGAATAATAGTCATTATTGCTCGTAGACGCTCTCGACGAATCAAAGGGCACCTGCGGGTGCGCCGAGAACGTGCTTGTGAAAAATGGCTTTTCAGGCGACACTGGACTATCTAGCCGTTGTGGGGTTGGGGAATCCTGATCGAAGGCGTAAATTAACGCCCAAAGCGTAAAGTGGACCGATCTACTCACATATGCACTCTGGCCATAGCTGCTGTACATCGGCGTTGCCGGGGGCTCGGGGGCGGCGGTGGTCTCTGGTGAACTCGCCTCGTAAGACGGTTGAGGACTGCTATAGTCATAGTGTAGATGTTTGTCCGGAAGGAGCGAGCTATCTCGCGAAGAGTACAGAGGCCGAACTACAGCAAGCTCAGCGAACGTGTGGGTAGTCGGCGCCCAGAGAGAGCCAGATGATTCGGCAGGAGATTCCGTCGGCCAAGTCTTTGCGGTACCCTGACCGCCATAAGAGAAAGCGAATGATTGACCAAAGACACTGCTAGAGGGCATGGCGACCATGTTCCATGCAGGAGCAGGCCGTCTGGCCTCAGGAAAGACAGAAAAAAATGCTTCATCCTGTTCCTTCTGAGTCTGGGCAAATGGGCTTAATTCCTCCGTTTCGAATGTGTCCTATGAACGCGCTTTGTCTTGCTGATACTTTGAAAGCCAGGCCAGAGAACATACCTCGTGCAACGACGTCGACGAAAAGTCGTGGGACTGTGCAGATCGCTGCTCTTCCTCGCGCTCTTCGGGTAAGTAATGAGGTGGAAACGCCATCGGGGCCTGTGGCAGCATGTCGCAGCACGTGTACGCCGTTCGGTATACAAAATCGACTGGACAGCGATGGGGGACGGAAGGAACACACAGAAGGGATGGATTTCAAAACGAGGTAGGTGGTGGTACTGGCTTAAGATGGAAGGCTGAAGAGGGCCCGAGGCACGGTGCAATCAAATCACCCGCGTGACCGCCATGGACCCATAGCTCCTGCCTCACCCCAAGACTTCTCGCAAAATTAGCTCTTAATTCACCAGAAATCCTTTAACGCTTTTCGCTGTTCGCCCGCTCCTCTCGCGCCCACGCTGTACTGGGGCTGTCCTTTATCCTGTTGGCCTGCACTTGGACATCTTCCGGAAGCCCGGGCCTATATATTGCTTCCACGGAAGCATCAACTGTTATTGCAATTAAAAAATACGGACCCTCTTTTCTTGGGTTCTTTAGAACACCGGCCTTCTTCGAGCGTTGATAGAGCTGTCCAACCAGGTGCTGTGATTCAGTGTGATTCATAGTGCTTGTTTAGACGCTCTTTCCCAGGTTATCAACTCCCATATCTGCCAGCCCTTAGAAGTTAATTCATTATCGGCTAGAGACAGGCGCATCCATCGAGGAATAGTACAGTTTTCTCCAAATACGCACTAGGACTTTCGGGGATCCAGTTGATTAGTGTGTCCTTTCAGACAACTAGTCAATCTGCACCAGGCAGGCATCTGTCGTAGTCTGGGTCGAGCCCAATTATCCTCAGACATCGCATCATTCATCACGCATCTCCTAGTTCCTTCCTATCTCGCGCCACCGCCACAATCAGGAGATAGGTCATCATCTAGAGATCCTATGTCTTTTTCGCAATCTTTCCAACATGCTGCAGGCACGATGGTCTCATTACCAGGGGCGGACGGACTTCGGAGGTTCTAATCATAGGTATTCAGCTTGAA
Organism: Hymenopellis radicata; assembly: GCA_015501595.1. Taxonomy (NCBI): domain Eukaryota; kingdom Fungi; phylum Basidiomycota; class Agaricomycetes; order Agaricales; family Physalacriaceae; genus Hymenopellis; species Hymenopellis radicata. The sequence continues at coordinate 27,822 of JADNRX010000383.1, forward strand.
AATCAAAGCCAACACCGCACAAACCAACAATTCTCTCAGCAACAAGCAGCCACACAGAAATACACCGCAAGGGATTTATGGACCCACAGCCCCTTTTCGGACCCGTGGCGCAAAGCATAGCCAAAAAATAGTCCCCAAAGTCACATCATACCGGCGGCCCGATTCGCTTCAGTCGGCCTTTGGGACACTCCGGAAGGACATTCGCAATGTGGTGGATACTTATCTTGGAACTTCTCAGTCATGGCATACCGTGACTTACTATAGTAGTATTGCCCTTGTATGGCGACTACGTTAAAGTCATTAGATGACAGCCAAACGTGGCACGATGCTTTTGAACGCGTAGCTCTATTCCTCGTGTAAAACATGAGCAAGGATTCGAATGCTCGGAGAACGCCTCGTAGATTGCACACGCGACATGGATGCATGGCATTTTGTATTAGTCTCTAGCTCGAGAACAAGTCATTCAACCTGAAGGGAGATTTGATCGCAGAAGTCCTGTATCCCTTTGATTGCCTGCTGCAGATAGTTTTCATATTAGACATGCCCTCATAATGGCAGGATAAAGTTAGACCGCGCGTTGAGGAGCTGCTGCCGTCGCTACACGAGAACAGCCGCAGAATGCCAGATCTCTAAAACAGATAGTTTCTCACGTAGAAAGTCCAAGATTCATACCGTACAGGTGCGGGATGACCTACCAGCGAGAAGCGCGCCACGCCACAATGGCCACAGTGTATCGAGTTGGAACCTAAGAATCCAGGGGCAATACGTGTACGCTCGCGAAGACTTGGCACCAGGAGATAGCCGACAAGGGAGCAGTAAAAGAGACCCCAAGAAGTAATAGGTACACAAGTTCTCAAGCCAGAGTTCAATTGAGATCAGGTGAGTGAACTGAACGAGGTTGCACAACCTTAAGACGATTTCGGCAGCGCCCGCCGGAGACGCGTGATGTTAGTCATTGTGTATGTCACGTCACAACTGCTTCTACATCTCGACTTGTCATCTCCACAACAACAGCCAGCTCTATTTCCCCCTCATCTAACCACATAAGGTCCCGTTGTTACCCAATTTTGCTCAAAATATCTATTCTGCTGGCACTTCTACTCTTAATCGAATTATTCACCACCGATTAAACGACTCTCCGAACTATCCGTCCCATTACCCCTACCTTTTGCCACAGTCATGCGACCAAACCGCCAATACGCTTCTGCTCCCTTCAATGGCAATGCATCGGGTTCTAATAATCCTCCTGGAGCCCTTTTTGATCGACCAAATTGTATGTAAAATGCCTCCGTTTCCCCTACTCTAATTAAAATTGAAAATGGTAAACAGATTTCAAGAGAGGCAGGAACGGCAAGAAGAACCTCTGGTACTGCGACCTATGCCGCACGGGCACACCCTCGGATTATATGAGCCTAAAGGGAGCGCAAGATCATGAGAGGGGCGCAGAGCATCTTCGGAACGTCAACATTACTGAATCATCGTGGGCTATGCCAAATGGAGACTGGGCGGACTGGGATGTTGCGATGGCGGATGAGCCCCAAGACTTGACGAAGGAGGAGAAGAAGGATAATGAGCATCGAGTCTTCGTTGATCAACTGCACGAGTTCGTGCCTTTCTGGATCCGAGGCGTTGAAGCCGCACAGCGCGGCGAAGTACTCAAGATGGAGGAGTTCTTGGAATCGCACGAGAAGTATCCGGCGATGGAGGAGGCCTGGGGGGGATGGGATGCTCCTGTAGCCTACGCGTGGCCGGGCGAGCGCGGTTGGCCGAAGGAGAGAGACGTGGAATCGATTAACTCTGCACATGTGGCCTCGGACCAACCGGAGTTGGTGTCTATGCCTGGGTTTGAGCGGTCGAGAGGAAGCGATGTAACGATGCCCTCGGTCGTTTCTGAGGGAATGCGACCCGTGGATCGTGGGCAGTGTGACGAGTATGACGCCCATGCTTTCGTGGAAGATATTGCTCTTCAGAAAGCCGTGGACTCCGAACGCAAAAAAGAGATGCATTCCTTTTTTGAGGTGGGTATCTCACTTCTCTTCGCAGTCTATGGGCTCACGTCCTTTTGTCTAGATGCCGACACAGGACAAAGTGCGGCGCATTGACGAACTTATTCGCACCCTACACGCAGCGAATATGCGTTGAATTATCTGACCATATGCTGAATTAGTTAACTTACAATGTACGACTTTGCATTCTTGTATATCACCCAACATCAATTAGCATGCATTTCAATTTTCCATGCCGATCGAGATCACTCATCAGGACAATCCGATCACTCTGACGTCATTGACGTTGTCCTCTAATGATGACGCATTGGCTCAACGTGGGCTAGTACAGCCTCCAGCCTCGGTACTTAGCGGCATTGCTGCGCTAATTGAACTCTCTCTCAACAGTCATGTCTTCCATAACAAACAACCACAGCGAACAACCTCTTCCCAATGGTTGGATCAAAGAATTTGACCAGTCCGGGCATCCATTCTACGTATGTTGCGCTCTGCTACTTCCTCGGTGTTTCCTGACATGAAGTTACAGGTAGACACGCACGCCGTACCTCCACGCTCCATCTGGACTCACCCCTACGAAGATGAACAGTTTCTGCGGGAGCATCCTGGTGTGCGAGAGAAAGTTGGCTCTAGTACGCCACACCAGTACTCCGCGCCCGACGGCCCGCCCCCAGGACATGCCTCTGCCTCTAAATATGCTCCTCCGAAAGGCAAACGGGGATTCTTCGGCAGGCTGAAGGACAAAGCCATCGGCACCAAGGAAGAACGCGAAGCTGAGAAACAGCGAACCGCTATGGTGAGGAAACATCTCTTCCTCCACGTCTAAGTATCCACTTCTCATGGGATGTGCACAGCTTCAAGAACAGCGGCGTCAGCAATATGCCGCGAGCCGCCCTATGTCCGGTTTTGCTCCGGCACAGCCTGCACCATACGGGTATCAACAAGGCGGAATGGGGATGGGCGGGATGATGCCGATGGGCGGTAGTAGAATGGGTGGTATGGGTGGCGGTCGAAGACGCGGCGGCATGGGCGGCATGGCGCTGCCGCTTGCGGGTGGGCTCGTTGGCGGATTGCTCCTCGGCGATGCTCTCGATGGTGGATTCAACGATAACGATGATTTCGGAGGTGGCGGTTTTGACGGTGGTGATTTTGGCGGTGATTAATCGAACGCACGGTTTAATGTTGTAGGCCATAAGTACACGGACTTTTGTTCTCTCGATTCTGTAGCCTTAGCTCGTTTAGTGTATCAAGTTCCCGCATTGTATTGTATTCCTATTAGAACGTAGTCGCCGTCGCTGGCCCAATGACCGCGACCTTAATGCTACACGCTGCACCAAACTAAAATGGCTTCAACGGAGGAGAGAGAGTGTGTGTACGATGTATAGCAGTGCAAAGGCCGCTATGCGTGTGGCGCAGTCACGTGACTACCTTATGTTTCATATGGAACTTCGGATGTTAGTCGAAGGCACGACTAACATCCGATTCGAACCATCACGAGCCAGACTCATAAGCGAAAATGCAGCATCCCTGACTCTCCGGTTGATTTGACCAAAATGCAGCTCGCGTGGCATCGACTCCTCGCCCTTCAGGATGAACTTTTTGGCATTGGCGAGACTGCAGGAGAGATGGCGCAAATTATGAGCCACGTAAATGAATTGCAGGAGATTCTTGGTACTCCGAAGAAACTAGTTTGTCTTTCTCGCGTTACATATGTACTAGTCTGACAACTTGTACTACGCAGAAACTCAAATTCTCGAGCGTAAGGAAGCAGGACCTGGTAAATTTGGGAATAGACTTCTTGATTATCGACAAAACTGTCCTCGCCGAACGTTTGAATGCAAGGTCAAGCGATCACATCGAACGTCTGTGTGCGCAGATAACCCGCATTTACCGCTTCGTTAGCATGCAAGTTGGTGGATGACCTACATGATAGCCCCCTCTGACGGTGTCCAGTCAGGCGCTAGAATGATTCTGGACGCCTATTGACTGTGGCCGAGATTTCGGCCAACGGTGATGCCCAGATGCCTGTTGCAATTCTCCCGGAAATGAGACTTGCTACTGGTGATGGCGTCCAGATCACCAACCCGGCGACCAACTTCCAAGTATGGCTAATTGGGAACGCAGACTACGGGGTCTGTACATATACCGACGAAGAGGAGAATCGAAGCAAGCCTCCATCGAAATTCCTATTGTGTTATTGACTGTATACGCTAGCTCGGGTATTGAAGGCGTGGCAAGCGATAATCCTCTACACGATCCTTTGTATACGCTCCGAGAGGGCTGAACTGGGGCTGAATGCCTTGAGGTCCTATAGTTCACTTGTATAGGGGTGCTTATCCAGAGTTAGACTTTCATGTTGGATTTAAATGTTGCCTGGCGTCGAAGCGACGTGCTGCCTAAACGTGCCCCGGAATACTAGAAAACATGAAGATAAAACGTAAGTACAATGTACAGTCAATAATACAGCTACAGCAAACCGAACAGGTGGGCAATCACGACTCGGACTCAGAACCTGAAATACCAGACCGACGTCTTCGTAAAGGCGTACTGGAGCTGGGACCTGGCATGGGGACACCATTATCATCCTCTGTCTCCTGCTTTACTTGCTGTTGATAGATAAGTACGAATGTCGACTGTCGAGGATGCTTGCTCACAGATCTGCGGCTGGTGCTCCTACTACCACGAGGTACTCTTCGGCGTCGTGGCGCTTCCTCTTCAATCTCCTCTTGCTTCATCGATAAACGTTTGGGTTTGGCTGCAGGAACTTGCTCATCGAACGACTCGTAACCTGCTTCTTGAGGGGGTCCCTCGGGTAACATAGTAGGCAGGATGCAGAGACCCATAACGGAGAGCAACACGACCAGGAAGGTGGAGGAGGCGGCCAAAGCCGACAAGAGCGGGAAACGCGTTACGAGACCTCTGTGAGGTATGAGACGCAAGGCAAAACACGTGTTATCATCTGCTTGCCTTATGCCTTGGTGAACGACAACTCCATGCAAGTACGCGTCAAAGACAGCAACCTCGCGTCCTTCACCGGATCCGAGAGTCTTCCAGCTATCCTGACGTCCAAGTTGTACGGTAGCCTCGATGTGAGAGGCGCCTGGGGTGTACGCTGGGAGAAGGAGAATGTCTAGGGTCGTCGTTGCAGACTTTACGCCGAATAATGTCGAACGGGGAGGCATTACAATAGCCTATAGAGCAGTCAGTGAGAATATATGCCGAGCTGCATTAAGACTCACAGGTCGACGAACAGACGCAAGAGTCTTGTTACTGGCGGATGCTAAACGAAGTGATGCCATGAAATTGCCGAGTGCAAAGTTGGTATTTGTCGCCGGAACCGTCAAGCGCATAGATATATCGTAGGGCTGCTTCGTGGTGAGAGCCGGTAAAATGGTCGACGCGTACGGAGATTGACCATCGCTGCTGAAACCATTGAATATTTCTTGTCTCTAATGTAGCAGCAAGACTCGCACCCGTACTGGAGATACAGCGGCATCTCCCATCCCACCGCCACGTTCTTCCATACAGCATACCCCGCTGCAGCAGACAAAGACAAGACGAGTGGAATGAGAAAAGCAAAGACGACAAGCGGAATCAACTGCGGCGCGAATGGCCGGATGAGAGCGAGACACTTTGAGAGTAAATAAACTGGAATCGTCGTAGCCGTGAATGCCTGCGTATTCGACGCCTTTTGCGCCTTGCTTGGTCGCTTCTTGACTGTGTCCATCGTGGAGGAAAGGAGAGAATTATTTTGGCAATTAATTTCTAGAGTCGATCGTGACGTCACGCCCAAGTTCCTTTCTTCATGGCCACCAACATCAAACAGCTTTTCGGGCAGTCTCCTTCCTCTACTGCTCTACGAGACTTCATAAAGAGTATACCAGGGTCCTCTAATGATACCCCCGTCATAAAATCATATCCGGACATCGTCTACTATAACTACTTTGCTATTGGACTCAGCCTTCAGTTCGTTCCAACAAACGGCTACAAGCCAAAAATGGGCCTCTCACGCTCTGAGATTGACGAAACACGTCTCTCACTCGATGCACTCGACTTTTACAACGTTCCCAAACTCGATCCATCTGATCCCAAAGCGAAGGGAACTTCTGCTCGCAGATCAGAACTTGCTTTCTCCTCCTACCCTGCAGCTCTATCCCTTTCCCCTGTCGCCGACTTGAGAGATGAAGAAGGAAAGGTGCTGTCGCGTCCTTCTCAGTTTGACGTTTCGTCAGAAACTACGGGAAAGGACTTTGTGCAGTGTTTTGGCGAACCGGATCGCAAAGGTGGCGGAGTTGGGCCCTCTTCAGGCTCGATTGGTATATGGTGCGAATGGTCCAAAGACGGTGTACTAGTAGAGTTTGGTGGAGACGAGGCTAAGGGTCCGCAAGCTTGGGAACGAGGCAAAGACGCTGTTTGGAAGGTCATTACCGCTTTCATGCCCAAGGTGAGTTCTATATGCCAATGAGAGATAGTCTCTAATCTTGCCTTACTAGTGAAATTACAAAATAAGTACGTTTGGACTTGTCTATTGCTACATTTCCGATAACCTACCATTTAGTGAGCTTTCGGTTTTCTATGCATCCTGTATCCCCATTGAATTTGATGTGCTTGTTGAATATTCACATCCAATGCCTGCGCCATCGCCAACACCAATCCAGGGTTTTGCTGGAATGCCCGACCACACAGAACGAGATCCGCCTGACCATTGTCCAAGACGCCTTGCGCGATGTGTCCATCGGTGATTCCGCCGACGGTGGCAACGAGCAGGCCTGGGTTGGACTTTTTGACTTCGTAAGCCATGTAGGCTTGGTATGCAGGTCCGATTGCGAACTTCTGTTTGAGGTTGATCCCCCCGGCAGATACATCGAGTATGTCGACCCCATGAGCAGCCAGGATAGGTGCGATTCGGACAGTATCCGATGTTCGCCAGGAAGGTTCGTCCGGTAGAACTTCTTCTACCCCTTCGCTACCGGAAATTCTGATAATCATTAGACAATTGGTGCCTGAAGCGCGAGTGGGAGACTCACCGGAAAGACAGCGGCATAGTGTCAGGCATTACTGAACGAACAGCGTCCACCACCTCCAGCGCAAGTCGAATACGGTTCTCAAAACTGCCGCCGTACTCATCCGTCCGTTTGTTACTGCTCGGGCTGAGGAAAGTGCTAATCAAGTATCCATGTCCTGCGTGGATCTCAATCGCCTGTCATCACGCGAATCAGCTTCCTTTCCCAAAGGAACAGACTACACACTCACATCGAATCCCACAGAAATCGCCCTCTCCGCAGCCTCCCTAAACGCGTCCACGACGCGCCTAATCCCCTCCGCATCCAACGCATTCGGCTTGGGATACGTCTCCGAAAACGGCAGCGCACTAGGCGCCCACGTATCCTCCGGCCACCCATTCGCGTCGGGCCCCGCGATCCCGCGCCCGGAGCTGATCCACGGCGCGATCGTCGACGCCTTGCGCCCGGCGTGCCCCAGCTGGATGCCGATCTTCTGGTTCTGGGAATGCGCAAACTCGACGATGGGCGCGAAGCGCGCGGCGTGCTCGGCGCTCCAGATGCCGGCGTCTTCCGGGCTGATGCGGCCCTCTGGAGGACGGCGGTGCATTCGGTGAAGGTGAGTCCTGGGCCGCGGGTGAAGATGCCGCCGACTAGAGGGAATTTAGAACGAGGTGCGTGGGAGGAGGGAGGGACGACACGTACGGTGGGCAGAGTGCCAAGGGGTTAGAAGTCCTGCGTTTTGACGTTAGTGTGGGTGCCAGGCTCTGACGCGTGAGATGGAACTCGCCATTTTCGGCGCTGTATTGACACATTGGAGACACCTGTGTACACACGGACGGAATGGATCATGAGTATGGGATTCTACACACGTACTCGCAGGACTGACGAATATCCTATTCTGGAATGTCACACCACGGATGGTGATAGGCTGGAAGAGACTTGGTGTCGGGCTGCTATCATCTGGAAGCGCAGTTCCTGCGGGCGGATCCTGCGCTGGCGTAAAGTAGGGAACACCGGCTGCTGGGATATTGAGAACCATGGTCGCTAGTGGGGATGGGGATGAGGTACAGTGCTAAATGGTGCGGCTTTATATAGATACCTTCCCAGGTACGTGTTCCTTGTCTTCCACTGCCAGAGTTCATGTGATGAGATGGACCCCAGTGGCTTCTTCGATGGAGCCTTCTCGTCCGTCTCGGGTTCGAGAAGTTTGTTAGCAACGCCATGGCGAATATCCGAGGCAAGAAACTATCTTTGGGCGCGTCTCGGTGGCTCGTATCTTGCTACTCTTCCCCCGATGGCTGGAATAGACCAGGAACCGAATCATTCAGCACTATAACGCGCTCTGCGAATTCTGATAGCGCATCGAGGGCCAGACAAGGCGACAGTGTGAAGACGCGACCACCAGTGACGCGCCCTGTCAAATGAGTGGGTTTACTACGCTGATTACCCACTCATCAGCTTGGCAAGTCAGATCGATTACAGTTGTCAGCTGTCAATTAACCGGAGAGTACGAAATAGACGCGTCTAATTATATGGCAGTGATATTTCCAGTTGTCCTCGAACGAATCAACGATTCTATCTCAGGCGCAAGATCTCCGGCCGCTGCATTTGCGTTGAAGGGCCATAGGCTAAAGACATAGTGCGAGCTATATATACTTGCTTGATAGGTGCGAAATTAAAAGCTTACTGTGCTTGTTACACATGGTACTGACATCGCATAATCGAGCTTAGATGATAGTCTCGAACCAACTGCTCGACGTCGGTTTTTTTGAGGGGATGAGGACACCAGCGCAGCGATCTGATCGGCTTGGTGAAGCGACTGGCATCGAGTCTACTTAGATGACAGATATCCGCCTATTATCCGCAAAGATCTTCTTCTATTCTCATAACAATCCTACCACGCTCCGACTCGGAGACAATGAGTAACTCGGCGAAAACGAGACATCCAGCCTCAACCCACATCGCTGTATATTATGTCGTCCACATAGGTTAATAAAATACAATTATACAGTATACATTTAGCACCTCCTCACCATCAAGTTCATAATTACGAATCCTCCCCATCATCTCGTCCATACCCTCCCACAGGCTCATACGTCGCCTCCGTAACATCCCTCCGCCACACCCATCTCACGCCCAAGAAGAAGCCGATTATCAAAAGACTCCCTACGATGCCCACCACTGTCGGAGCACCGTATTCTATCCACCACGGCGGATGATATGGCATAAGAACAGCGTCAATCTGTATGACACCCCCAGTACCTCCACCAGTCGTCGACCGTCCCCACGCCTCTACCTGCGCCCAGTCCCCATTCCCATCTGTTCCTCTCGCGCCCTTAATACCGACAATATACTTCCCCGACCCGTCATCATGCAGTCTGAAAATAATATCCCCATACTCCGAATCCTGAGTTCGCAGAGTAGAATACGTCGGCGAGTCATCGAGCTGCAGCGGCCGATTGTTGTTGAGCACGTTCTCATCGGGGACCATAAAACTCGAGCCCGATGTATGCGGTGTGGCAATCAAGTGCTGCCCGACCATCTCCTGCAACCACTCGACGTTCTCGTACAACGCAGTCAGGTTGAACTCTTTGAACGCATCGTCCGTGGGGCAGAGTAGCGTCCACCCAGTGCCGGCGAAGCCTTCCTGCGCCCACCGAGAATCCTCTGGCGGTGCGGTACCGTTCAACACCCAGTCTAGACCTGCTTTACTGACCAACGTAGCCATAGTGCTTCCCTTCGCCGCCTTGACCAGTTTTCCGATGGTCAAATCCACGGTACGTGGGATCAAAATATCCGACACTTCGTGTATGACACCAGTCTGCGTGAGGATATCCTTGGTGTACAGTGCGGTCTTCATGCCTGCCCAGCCCCCACTCGCACTCAGGAACAGGGTTCCGTTCTTGGCCTTCTCAAGATTCAAGTCGGATCCCTCGAGACTAGAGAACGTGTGCTGGGAACTGTTGTGAAGAGCGTCCGCGTATTGAACGCTGTCGAGGGTATGATGGAGCAACACCTTTTCCAAATCCGATTTGGACGACGCAGCCAGAAGATGAGCGCTGACAAGAAGGCCCAATCGCTTGAACGCGGAATTGTGAGGAATGAGAAGAGACGTTCGTGAGGTCGTCTTCAACGTCTCCGCAAGGGACGTAGAAAACACGGCTGCGAGGAACGAGGAAAGGTCCAAGAATGGCAAGGCAGTTTGTAGGGCGTCAGTTGGCGGAACCAAAGGGCGCGATATGAAATAAATCAACGTGTTGTTGACTTCGACTAGAAGAAATTCAATAAATGCTGCAGACGCGTGTTAATTTGCTTACTAGGTTCACCAATGACACCTGCACCACCGAAACGAACTTTCTTCCCATCGGAAAGCTCAATGCCGAGGACCTGCCTGCCACCTTCCAAGCCCTCCTCCTCGAGTGCTGTCTCCAGCAGCATTCCAGTTGCCAGCTTCTCCGGCCTCCAACGGCCTGGGATGAAGTGATACTGCAGGAGTTTCTTCAGCTCGTCACTGCCAGGTGGAGGCAGGTCTCCATCACCGAACACAGTGAGGACCTCGTCGCTGGGAGCCAAAATCGTGTACTTGGTCTCAGTGTCGTTGATTAGGGAGGTGAGATTGCTGGCGTGGATGAGGGATACAAATGAAGTACAATTAAGCGTCAAGAGATATTTCTCGGGCGTAAGCTGCAAGGCTCCGGGAGGGATTAATAGCGATGACACAAGATGCAGAACACCATTTGACGCATAAATGTCAGGTTCTACGAGGTCTGCTGTTGATATCATCGTCTTCTTGGGCGAGACTATGATTTCCAAGGTTTGGCCATCAATAGTGGTGACTAGGAAGATGCTTAGAAACAAGGAAGCGATGATAGATCGTGCGGCATACGGTTAACGGCTGGGTCAAACGAGTCTGACCAGGTGACACCCTTCTGAACGACGGCATGCATGTTGAGAATGCGACCAAGGTCATCGGCAGCGAAGCTGCTTTCGAGATATGTCCGCTCCAATGGATCCAAAGCCATCCATGCGTCGTTTACCGGTAAAAATAGAGTCAATGACGGTGTGGCGTTTAATATTTGAGTAATCTCCGGAGTTAGAACTTTGTGGAAGTAGGACAAGGAAGGGATTCCGGACACGACGGTAGCTAAAGGCAAGTCAGGAATTGTCATTATGGCATTGGTATGACGCACCAAGATCTGGAGGAGGTTCTAACATGGCCGAAATCCCAGAAGAACAGTATTACTGGTAGCATTGACTTTGCCTTTCGTAATCTGTACACCGTGTCGACCTCGTGCATCGACTCCGACCCAAGCGCTTTCTTTACGTGCTACGACGCGCAGCCTCTGCGGTTCGCCACCAAGAGACCCGCCGGGAATTGGCATCCATGGTGGATTGGGAGGGGGTTCCTGCGACGGAGGTTCCACAGGAGTCCGAGGATAATGAAGAGTCTTCAAAACCTGTACCTCGTGGGATTCTTCAGGAGTGTAATGATGGAAAAGTTGAGAAGGTGGTAAAAGAGTTGTTGCCGGAGTTTCTCCTGGATGTTGTCGGTCAAGCTGTCCGAGTCATCGTTGAGGGCAGCGTTCCAAAAGGAATGGTGTTCAATGGCGTCGTTGGTCGGCGCGAATAGAGTGGCTCCATCGAGGCGGTTCAATGTAGGAACCAGCCGTGCGCGCTGGATTAACCGCAATAAAGACTCGTAGTCGGGATCGTCGCCAAGCTCGTCGACCAGTGTCCTCCGCGTCACTGTCGTCGACTCAGAAAGGATGACTTGTGAGGCAAAGACGTGGGCGCCGAAGAGTCCGGCGGCGAAAGCAAAGCGCCAAAGGCGCATGATGGAGGTTCGAATTGAGTGTGCAGCAAGGCAAGCATGCTGCGTCTGACGTCAACGGAAATGCCGAGTAACATTGTGGCCAAAAAAGGCAACTTGTTCACAGGCTTAATTTCTGTCTTCGAACGACGCCCGTGACAGACGGAATGTTTACCTCGAGGATTCGTACACTTGGCAACAGTTTACTCGACGACACTGAGTACCTCACTTGTGACGACGTCCTCTTTGGCATGCACGACCTTGGGATTCTTTTCCAGTTCAATGGATCATTTTTTCATGTCCTAACGCTTAGTGGTGGTAGGCGTTAATGAGTGTCTTGTACTCGAGACCATCCTAACGCGATTACTAGTCTCATTTATAGGGGAATGAACTTCCGGAACGTCTGAATCGATATTGCGCGCTCTGGCGATTGACAAATCACCGTGATCTCCACAGCCTGCCCCGTCGGTTTCCAGTGTCGACTGATAATGTTCATTACACCTCCGTCAGTGAACGGAGACCTCCCGCGCTTCCTCCCACGTCCCCCCGCAGGCCAAGAATACAAGTCCGGCGGAGCCACCCTCGAATAACGTGACTTGTTGTACACGGCGCGACTACATAAAGCGGCTCTTAGGCCTCTTAGTTGGTGTAAAACATTCCCCCAACACTCACCTTCTGAAGCATCTTAAACCGTCTCGTCATGTCTGTCCCAGAAGGCTTTTCCATCCTCAATCTCAGCGGAACGTTCACTTCGGTAGGTGTATTCCTCACCGTTCAGCGCTCTGCTTAACCTCAAGTTAGAACAACACTCTCAGCGACTCCATGGACGAGATCTTAAGTCTTCAAGGAGTCAGCTGGATCAAGCGGAAAGCCATATCCGCCGCCAGCGTCACCTTGCACATCAAACACTACACGGACGCTGATGGCATCGAACGCATCGACATCGAGAGGAAAGGTCCTGGAGGGAATACCACAACGGAGGATAGAGTCTTAACCTGGACCGACAAACATGCAGACAACCCGCTCTTGGGTCCCGTCATCGCCAAATCTAGGAGGGTCAAAATTGATGAGCTCTCTGGCGCTGATTTCCTCAAGACAGGGTGGACTGATGAGACACTGGAGCATGGTCTTATCCAGCTCTGTGTTCAGAGTGAGGGTAAGACTTCTTGGGTCCTTGTTCAGGTATGAATCTCGTTGCTACATACGATACATACCATGAATTTACTTTCTTTGTAGACCTGGGGGATTGAAGCCATTAATGGCGGAAAGTACTACACAAGGCATCTCCACTATAGCGGTTCCGGGAAGGTGGCGATCGTTAGACAGGTGTACGACTATGGTATGTTTGCGGTTTTCGCCTCGTTTCGTCAGATAACTCAGGATTTATAATAGTTGGGAACTAGGAGGGTCCAGCGGGTCACGACACCGATGTGTACTATAGATATCTCAGCACCTTGTGAATGTTCATATCGACTCAAGTCATTTCGCATGATAACTTGCGAACATCACGCGTCCAACTGCCGACAGACTGACAGTTTGCCAACAAAGCTCGATAACTTCTTCTCTCGCAATGATATGACGCGTATATCGAGACGCGTTGTGCTCTCAATAGCACGCGCCAAAGATGGGTCGTTTGTCCAGAGCATATGATTTCAATCATCATGCACCATTCGTCTGCTGACGACCGGTAATAATGGGTAATTAGTGATTACCGTATTCATGATAGGCGACATAGTTCGACAGAGGCTAGTATAGAAAAGAATGGCCTTTGGTGAACCGTCGGAGCATCGTTTCCGCCGCACACGCGATCGACTAGTACTATATATAAAGCAGTTCCTAACTTTGATTCCAACATCCACTACAGCTTCCTTCCTTCATCATGTCCGTTCCAGAGGGATTTTCGATCCTCAATATCACTGGGACGTTCACCATGGTGCGCTGAGTGAACGAGCGTCGAGAGATTCCTTACTCAAAGTCGAATTAGAACAAGACTCTCAGTGACGACACCGACGAAGTCCTACGCCTGCAGGGCGTCGGCTGGGCCAAACGTCGCCTCATCTCCTATGCCACCATTACACTGTACATTAAACACTACAAGGACGATGAAGGAATCGAGCACGTCGATATTGACCAGAAGCTTACCGGCGGCATCCCAGGCACCACCGAGAACCGCACCCTCATCTGGAAGGAGCGCCACAACGAAGACCACCTCTTCGGTCCTGTGATTGGAAAGTCGAGAAGGGTCAAGGTCGAGGAGCTCGAGGGGGAGGAGGAGTGGTTGAAGACTGGGTGGTCAGAAGATACGATCGAGCACGGCGTCATCCAGGCTTACGCGGAGAGTGATACCGCGAAGAGCGGGACGACTTGGATTGCGAATCAGGCAGGTCTTTCGTGTCTGTGAATTATATCCGCGCTAATTGTTATGCTCGGTAGACTTGGGGCGTCGAGGTCTTAAATGACGAGAGGCGCTACATCCGGCATCTCCACTTCACCGGACCCGGTGGCGAGGACATCAAAGCCAGGCTCGTGTATGACTACTGTGAGTAGTTCAAGAATCAATCTTGAATCGTCTGAACGTGCCCGTTCTTTACCATTGTAGATGGGCCCAACTAGAAGACAACGACGTCGACATACCGTTGAGGCCGCTGCCGCTAATGTATAACGTCTTGTATTTTATTCATTATACCTTTGTTTCAGCTATTCCTGCTTCAGCATCCGAGAGGTCAAACGCGTTCAAGCTCAGAGATCTCTCAAGCTTCGATCTCCAATCAAGTGCTGCGCAGCTTGATTAGCGCTGTGCGGAACTCGACCCTGGATCACTTGTTCGTACTTAGAACGGCTTCACGGTAACGGCTCGCTCGGACTGACTTCTCGCCATTTGTCGTAAATCGATATGCGCACGCAAGGAGTACTTAAAGTGCAGGCTTCCCTCGAGATCAAGAAACAGTTTCATCACTGTAGATCTCACTAGCGCTTACTCTCACAAATTGTCATGAGCAACGCACCCCTCCTTATGGCTCGAGTAAAGAGGTAGACCAGTCGGGTAGCTATCTTTCGAATTGTCATGTTTGATTCAAGTTCGCGCCAGTACTTACCGCGAGGTGTAGAGTATGCCTACGGGTGACTAAGTACGCGCAGCGCTTACCCACGTGTATCAAAGTACGCGAATGCTTTCAGCATCTAGCCTTAAAGACTATATCGGAAGCGAAGCGTGAATATTTGTGGCGTACACTGGCTACATCTCAGTCCCTTCTAACTCCTTAACACAGCCCCTACCTATATATGTCGTTCCTTCTCATCGGCTTGTGGATGGTTTCTCGGCCAGTGAACCCACACCAATATTCCCGCACGTCTGAACCGGACGTTCTTGAAATACGTCCATGCCCATCGCACCATTAAGTCGCTTACAAAGTCGAGTCCCGATTGAAACGGGAATACGACATCTACTCCCCGGCTCCATGGCTAGACGGTTTCCTTGACAGAGTACGTGTGTGTCCGGCAGATTTACTAGCTTGCTCGGAATGTCGGATGTGCATACCATATACGGCACAAAGCCCCTTTGCAAAGTCCGAGTCTACCGACTGAGCGCTCTACATCGTACCCTTCCACCTTCTCTCTGTCTTCCGTTCAAACCATTTCAGCTTGGTGCTTGGTGCAGCGTGCAGCATCAAGGTCGAGGTACTTGCGGGGGCCAGCGACTTTGAAGGCGCGCGACTAAATGAAGATCCCGTGACATGATAGGCTCTCTTTCGAATTGTCATGTTCAAATGATCTGCGCTGGATCTGCGTAACCGTTTCGATTTTCTATTAGTATCAAGTTCGCGCGGAGCTTACCTCACGTGTATAAAATACGCGAATGTTTTCAGCATCTAACCTTCTGCGTTGACCAGCTATGCCTCCCAAAGCCCGTGCCTCCACTACCAACAGCTCGGGTGCGCCGTCGAAAAAGCGGCGCTTAGGAGGTTCATGCGACAATTGCAAGCAACGAAAGATAAAATGTGCGTACTCGTGTCTAATGCCGCCATTTGGCTCATTCTAGCACTCAGGCGATAGCGCGATGATGCCCAATAACATATGTAGTAACTGCGCGACGTACGGAGAGGAGTGCACCCATCGTGCCATTGATGCCAGAAAGGTATTTCAGTCTGCACCATGCAAATGCTTTTCTGACGTGGTTGGACAGAATCATGGCCTCGAGTGAGTGTGTTTCCTGGATTATAACCCGACTTTGACCTGATTCCGGTTGAGATTTGTCCATTACGGGGAAACTCAAGTTCAGAATGGTCTCATCAAGGAACCAAGCAAGGTAGCTCTTCTACATTCTCAATACAATGGCGCCTCATTCTTTTGTAGCGACCCAACAACCTGGATAAGAAAATCAAGTCTATTCTGACCAGTGGCACGAACACGCCTACAGATCCTTCGGACCCTGCTGTTCGACAACTGCTCATCGATCTAGCAACTGAAGTCCGGAAGCTCGAAGGGCAGCTCTCAGATCTCGAGTCCCAGAGTCCGGAGCCCTACCTCGACGAGGACGACGGCGACTCTGACCTAGCAAATGTTATTCGAGACAAGACTGATGTCCGCAATCTCTCAGCCCAGGTGCAAGACCTCATACTGCACGACGAACGCAGCACGTATTTCGGGAAGAGCAGCATGCCGATGTTGATACACGAGGCCTTGGCTGTTAAGAAGGCTTTTGGCGGCCGTGAGCCTCAGCTGTCGTCCTGGAAGCGGTCCTGAGATATGGAAGTACTCTGATCCAATAGTTGTCTGTAGTATTCTTTCCTACACTATATCACTGACTTGGCATAGTCGCCATTCGACGTCTCGAACCCTCTGCCATATATATTTCCTGAGCCTCAGCTCATGGACGACCTGATCACGCTATACTTTGCTGAACAGGACCCGATATCGCCTCTCCTGTATCGTCCAAAGTTCGAGCAGTCCGTTCGCAACGGGAGGCATTTTCGGGATCGAGAATTCGGTGGCGTTGTGTTGGCAGTGTGTGCAGTCGGTGCACGATATTGTCTGGACGGCAGGGCGCTTCTTCCATGGCAAGATGAGGAGACAATGGGCTGGCAGTGGTACCAGCAGATTCGCCCGCTGCCGTCATCGATGGCGAGAACACCCACTTTGTGTTCGCTGCAGATGTATTTTGTAGGTGTCTCCAACCTCTGCTGGAGGTATCATTGAAAGCAATTTTGGTAGCTCTGCTGTACGTACGTTAACGGCTCGAACAATCCAGAGGCGGCGTGGTGTCTCCCTGGTTTCGGTCTGCGCATGGCACAAGGCAGAGGCGCTCACAGACAACGGCTCAGCGAACAATGGACTGTTGACGATGAAGAGTGGAAGCTTGTCTTTTGGGCTCTCTTTCGCGGCTGACGCGTTCATCTCGTTTGCTACCGGTAGACCGCTGGCAACGATTCATGAAGAGTACGTCGCTATTTTCGTTGATGCTTATATGCTTAACGGTGTATGTAGTTATGACGTTGAGCTCCCTCTGGACTGCGATTACGAATATTGGGAAGGACCGCAACCGTTCCAGCAGCCAGAGGGGAAGCCGTCGTCCATGTCGTACTGGATAAAGTTCCTGGAACTGTTGAAGATAATGACTTTAATCCACCGAAATCTCGTTCGTAAAACTCTTGTTATCATAGGCCTGGCTGGTGCTCACGATGTGATGTTACTAGTATCCAGTCAAGCGTTCCGAGATGAACAAGTTGACCTTTCCAGAGGTGTATCGCAAGAACATTCTCAACTTGGTGCCCTTTCTCAAGGTGTGGCACGATACGATGCCTGAACACCGTTCGTCTCTTCCCGATACTCCCTGACGATATTCTTAATTATGGATTAGTTCGATGGAATCCTAATTCGTTGATTCCTAACCCCGTTTTCCTCAAACAAGCCGTTATCTTATACTCGAACTATTACTGGGCACAGATCCAGCTACACAGACCCTTCATATGTTTCTGTGACACGATGTCCCTCTCATCGTCGCTTACGATATCTATCGCAGCTGCGCGGGAGTGCTGTCATATGACGATCGCGTACCAGATGACAGGGAATGCGCGGGTGGGGTCTACGCCTGTACGTCCTTCCGCCCTTTCTTGGTGACTCCATTGATCGTAATCGTGGATAGATATATTACTCTGCTATTATACTGGTCATCAATATTTGGCGCGCCCGCATCGCAGGCGAACCAAGGGAAGAGACGGAGGGAGATGTCCAGCTCTTGAAGCAGGCTTACGCTGCGCTGCGTTACCACGAGGACAGGTAGGGTCTCTTTTCCTCCATACCGTGCCTTGTTTCTCACCACCCCGTATAGATGGCCTATAGCTGGTCGATTCGGGTATGCTCATTTGTTGCGTGCAGAGTCATCAATAATCTCCATCACAGCGACGCCTTTCTTGCGCTCATAGCCGACTTGGATATTGTCGTGCCGCCTCCGAATAAGCCGCGCGCAGGTGCTTCCGAGCAGCTGAAGGTGCTGAGCGCGTGGTTCAACCAGCATTATCCAGAGGATAGATTCTTCACGCTTCCGAGGAAGATGCTGGCGAGGCATAAGTCGAATCGCTCTGTATGCGTGTCTTGGGACTACTAGTAGTCCTTTCGTATCGTATATCGTCTGTGGATAGATGATGGAAGTGAGGATATGCAGGCGAGCTATGCCAGTGTGTATTTTGAATAGAGGCGATCAAGAAATGCTGCCACTAGTAGCTCACCATTAGTAAGGTCTGCCCTTCTTCCCCTGGGATGTGAGTTCCTCAACTGAGCAGTGGAAATATACAAGAGCTCAGATGCATTAATTCTGTACGGTGAGGTGGCCGAGCGGTCTAAGGCGCCAGACTAAGGTCCATGCTGATTTCCAGCAACAAAATCTGGTCCGAAAGGGCATGGGTTCGAATCCCATCCTCATCATGGGTAATATGACGCGGCATTGTACAATTTTTGACCGGGAGGTCATGGTTTTGAAACCCCAATCTGATGAACCTGTCGGGGGACACGGTAGCCAAAAAGCCGACCGCCACCGGTGGCGGTCGGCCGCGAGTATGATTGATGTTCGTAGGGTAAGTGGTACAAGTATGAGGATACGAATACAAACGGGCGGGCGACGAGAATACAATACTGGCGTGAAACAGTAAGAGACTGAGCCTAAGAGAAAAAATACAAGAACGCACCTGGCGGGGCACAGTAAGAGCTGAGGGATGCGAGACATCCTCGGCTGCATACCTAAGCTGCCCGCCAGGTATGGAAATCAACGATCGACCTAAGAGAAAGATGTGGCGCTGAGAGCTGACCACGTCAAAGTCTCGCTGTAAGCGAGGATAACGTCCCGAAGGCAGAAGAGTCTCACCTGGTTCATTTTGCGACCCGGTGGGTAACGAACCATAAGTACAGCATTTTAGATCCGAAGGATCTGTAATGAGTACTGTTGGTGAGGATGCTGTGAGCATGGAAAGCGAAATGGCGTACCTCATATTGGCCTTGAGTAATCAAAAGATTAATCTCGACCAATCTGATGAACCTGTCGGGGACACGGTAGCCAAAAAGCCGACCGCCACCGCGGCGGCCGCGAGTATGATTGATGTTCGTAAAAATGGCTAATAAATGAGTCGGAAGATGATATCAATCATTGTTGGGTTCGGTTGAAGAGTAGTGCCTGTAGGAGAACGGGGTTCTTCCTGATATAAATCTGGAAGGTGTTTGAAGGCCAGCGTCCCGCAGCCTGAATGAGGTGGGGGGCGCATCCGTCCTCAGCCATCGCTGTCGCTCCTCCAGCTCGCATCGATTGCCAGCAAATTGTTCGTCTGGCTCAAGGCGTCGAAGACGCTTCATGAACCAAGTTCGCGTCGGGATCTCGTTCTTTGCCGTTACCCAAAGGAAAGGATTCAGGCGCGAAATCTTGTCACGCGAGACGATGTAGCGGCGAAAGACGGGAGCGGGATTGAAATCGCCACGACGGATGATCCGTATCTTGTTGCCCTCGAAGAACCGGTCTGCCTTGTGATATGGTAGGTCGAAGCCATACCCGTCATCGAACCACGTCACTGTGGACCGGCGCGAACACTTGCGCAGGTCACGGATCGCGACGTTGTCCGGGAGCGACATTTCGCCAAGACGGAGTAAAGCCATGAAACCTCGTTGTCAGCATCGCGGCGAAGAGCAAACTGTCGTGGGAGCGTTCGGCGGAAGGTCATTGATGGTGGAAGAATGTGCTGTCGGGCTAGAGGGAGTTTTCCTCTGGATTGGAGTTCCGTACCTCTTCATGCACCTGACAAAGATCGCGCCACTAAGATTGATTTTCGGTTCGCGCTGACACCGGGGAAATATGGTTCGAGTTATTGCAAATCCCGGTTAAGTAGGATGCGACGGAGCGTGGCTTGATGTTCGCGCACATGTAGACAACGTAGAATGATAGAGTGTCGGGTGTTGGTTCGACGGGAAGTGATGCAGAGTGCAGAAGTTGAGATAAGAGTTCAAGTGGGATCGTAAGTCGCACTGGTGGAGATGTCGATGGCAAGTCCTAGTGCAATGGCTCTCTCATGGAGAAGCCGTTCGCGGGACCAAGGTTCCCTACGCGGTTGCCTCGGCGTCCGCAATTGGACGATCTTCATTTTTGTGTTGCCCCCAGCGTAAGTCGAGGGGTTAAATGTGTCGATGTATAAGTTCGGCACGAGAGACTGCGCGACGTCAAGGTAGTCGCGAGAGAGGGCGTCCGCTACAGTGTTCAGTTCGCCAGAGACGTGCACGACGCGTAGGTCAATATTTGACCGAATACGAATATCGACCGCTGCTTTGAGGATAGGGTTGTAATCGGTAGCGCGCGGAGGGTGTCAAAGATGTTGACTGTATTCGTGTTATCAGTAAAAATAGTTAAGCGAGCTGGGCACTCAGGTGTGGCAAAGAAGGCGAGGTTCGACTGCTGTACAGACGAGCGCGCGAGAAACACAGAGCACCTCCAAAAAGAAGATCTTGTCTCGCATCAATCACCCGCAACAGCGCACGTGAAACCGAGGTCCATCTCCGGTACCCAAAAAACCCATGCTGTCAGAGACGCGTCGCAGAAGATCACCATGTTCGCCTCTGTGAAGGGATTCCAGTCAAGATTAGGCGAAGAAGAACATGCCAGACAAGCCTCAACATGCTCTTCAAACCATGCCAAATCTTGAACGATCGCCTTGTTAAGTAAATTGGTGCATGCGAGCGTTCCTTTCCAGACATTTTGGCGTATATGTTCGAATAACGCGGGCTTGAGTAGAGGATAGACGTTCAGCGACCAGTTTATCCAACCGGTCAACTGCTCGAAGTCGTGGAGCGTCTGGCGTCGACGGGCAACGTGTGCGAATTGGTGTACGTGACGGATGAGGTCAGACTTTGAATCGTCCGGAAGAGTCGCTGTCATAGGTTCGGATCAACGAGGAAGCCGATGATGACGAGAACTTCTCCCCAAACTTGCTTCTTTGCTTTGTGGGGAATGCCGAGCCAATCCACAGTCGAAGAAGTCGGACTTGATCCGTCGGATAGAATTGCTCGTACGGATCGTACCATGTCATGTCGTCGACTAAGCCTACGCTGTAGCAGTCGTCAACATAACAGCAAAGGAAGACCATGTTCAGAAGACATATCGCTATCCACGACAAGACCCATCACCGACGCCCATGCTCTCGGAGAAGCGCGACTTCCGAAACAGGCACGCCAGTCCACGTAACGCAACCATGCGGTCTTGTCTGTCTTGCTTTCTCCCACCATGGACGTTACAACCTGCTTCAACTGCCACAACGGATGAACGGGTATCGTTCGAAACGCGCCCATCACGTCGGCCTTCCAGAGGAGTAATCTCTTGCCAGGATGCAAGCTGGAGAACATCAAAAGTAACGGGATGAAAACGAGGAGAGAGTCCAAACGTATGAAACCTGACCAAGGTTTCTTAAGATCCTTCGATCGTGATCGGGATAAGATAAGATTTGTCTTAAGCTCAATCTTATCTTAATAAATATTACCCTCCACCTGAACCTACCCTAGTGAGAAGAATGTCTTAAGTTAAAGATGTAAAAAGAATATCTTAAGATGAATTTTAAGATACAATCTTAACTGCAGATAAACGGTAAATTTCGTTCGTGTGTTACGAGCATGCCCATGCTAAATAGCACGGGTAGCATTTCGTAGAGCACGAGGATTCACTCATACCTCCCGACAATGTAACATTGTAGACCAATGTTGCACCACCACAAGGCAATGAGGGAAGGGGGAAGGGATCAAGAAGGGCATTGTGCTTGTTGTTATCGTCGTTCATATGATGAACGCCTCGCGTTCTCGTCGTGCTCGATAGCACCCTTCTCTTGCTCAGGTCGTCATCATCAATATCGTCGGTGCTTGGGCAAAGCATCGCCGGATGGAACAGAAGCAGCCTCGAAGTGGGAGTCACATTATTCGGGACCACCGCGGTCGCCAAGCGATGCCCAAGGCAATAATAACGGTAGAGATACCTGAAACGACAGTCACATCCGCATCGCGATTGGAAGCAAAGGAAAACGTACCCATGGTAGACCTCTACAAGTCCACTATCCGATTTCCGCCTGATGAATCACGACTTGAGCCGACGGGGACGAGATCATGTTAGTAATACCAGGGAATGATGTCCGGAAGGCGACAGGCGACAGCTCGCTCAGGTCTAGCGTGTCGGTTAGTACTGTTGTGTTGAAGACGGGGTAATGGAAAACATATGAATGAGAATAACACCCCAAGCGCCTGGATGAAGAACTGCGTAAAGAAGCAGGAGGCGGGAGGCTGCGCTCGATAGTATTAGTAGGCAATATCCAGGCTGGGATCATGCAGCAAGAGATGATGGCGGCGGCTACGATGGCACGACGACGTCTGACGAACTGGGATAGCCAAGCGATGATCGTTCCAAACGCAGGCACCAGTGTTCATGAGGATACTAGCACGACTGGAGCTGTCATTGTAGCTGTCCTTCGACGAGTGGGAGTAGTAGTTGAACCAGGTCATCAAGACGATGCAGTAGACTGAATTGAATACACGTTAGCACGAACGAAACACGGACTGTTCAGAACAACGTACACATCATCTTTCACTCCTTCCTGAAGACCTTCTTGAACGCAGCAGAGTGT